>CAUYPO010134327.1:0-10802 GCA_963574435.1 Cheirogaleus major
TGGTTCCATACAAAGCAAAGAATTATTTTTTCTAGATCTGTGAAGAATGATGGTGGTATTTTGATGGGGATTGCATTAACTCTGTAGATGACTTTAGGTAATACTGACATTTTAACAATATTGATTCTACCAATCCATGAATAAGGTATGTTTTTCCATCTGTTTACGTCTTCTACAATTTCTTTTTTTAACGTTTTGTAGTTCTCCTTGTGTAAGTCTTTCGTATAAAACGAAAGAAACGAAAGAGACGTGGCAAACTTCATTGTTGTCTTATCTTAAGAAATTGCCACAGCCACCCAGATCATCAGCAACCACCACCCTGATCAGTCAGCTATCAAAATTGAGGCAAGACCCTCTACCAGCAAAAAGATTATGACTTACTGAAGGCTTTTTAGCAATAAAGCATTTTTAAATTAAGGTATGTACAGTTTTAGACATCATGCTATTGCATACTTGATAGGCTACAGCATAGTGTAAACAAAACTTTTATATGCACTGGGAAACCAAAAAGTTTGTGTGACTTGTTTTATTGCAATACTCACTTTATTGTGGCGGTCTGGAACTGAACCAGCAATTCTCCAAGGTGTGCCTGCACTGCATCTGTTTACTGGATAGCAGCGTGAAGAGTTCTGAAGACCTATTCCCCAGTGAAACAAGCACACCTGGTAAACAAACAAACAAAAAAACACCTATTAAAAAACAAGCATGTATAGTTTATGAAAATTACCCTAAGGGCACATAGCAAATGAAGAAATGTTTATTCAAGGAGATGTGACAGTGAGAACTGCTAGAGTCTATTACACTAGCGCCACCACCGACTCCCTCCCACCCAGCTCACTCCTGCCCCTCCCATGCACTCCAGGTAGCTATGGCCAAGAAGACGGGGTCCCTCTCCTCTCAGGTCCCACACAAGGAGTACCGCTCACTAGGAGAACAGGCTGCCAACTCCAATTGGAGAGGTTAAGTTCCTGGTGAGTGCAGTGATGAAATCAGGGGCTCCTTTCCCCATGCATGTCTCACTCACAGGATGGAGGCTCTACATGGGACCCACCAGGCAACCCACCAGGGACCCACCAGGAGAACACTGAGGCCCCAGTGCCCGTACCCCAGCTCACTCTCGGGGCACAGACGCCACACCAGGAGAGGCAAACTGAGCCGATCAGAGCCTAGCGCCCCACCCACTGCCTGGAGCAGTGGCCCAGGGCTTTTGCCCTGGGTGAGAAGCAGACCCCAAAGGAACTGACTTTATTTGAAAGAGAGAAAGTTCAAGCCTAAGGACACTCTCGAAACAATGGGGATTCTGGTGGTAAGAAAACAAGGGGTGGCTGACAGCTCTTCTGCAGGAAGAGCAACCAACTAAGCCACTAAGCTGGCTAGTTCACCAGGGAGCACCAGGGAAAGACAAAAACCTCAAACACTGGCCTCAACAGCCTCCCCTTGGATTAGACCACACAGCAATTTATACCTGCCCCCTAGGGCATTGTTAAAAATAATAGAGCGATCAGCTGGCAATTGCTGGAGCCTAAGAACTGGGTGTGATACCAAATGAGAAGAGAGAGGTCAGCAAAGAGGCGGAGAGCCCTGAAAACGCCACCTCATCCCAGCGTGACCGCGCACGTGGCCTTGACTCTGGAACGCAGTCATCTCCCTTGTCCTCTACGGATAAAGGTCAGTATTGAAAGGGAGCACGGCAGGGACTAAGGATACTTCTCAGTCACCACATTCATGGAATTATATTCAAATCAGGTAATATCTGGCAAAGCACTTTGCAAACTGTAAAGTACACCACGCGTGCTGGGTATCACTAACAGGGCAACTAATATAAGGCAGCAATTAAAAGCATAAATTCTAGGGTGGGGCATGTGGCTCACAGCCCAAAATCACCATTTCCTGGCTTTGTGGGTTACCTGACTTCTGTAAGATTCAGTAATCTTATCTGTGAAGTATGCCATGTGTCTCCCAGAGAAAATATTTGTAAAGTCCTAACACATTGCCTGGTGCAACCAGCGGCAGCCAACGACAGTTGTAGCAAAACATAAAGCAGTGCTAATATCCAACCAAGTCGCTACAGATGCAGAATTTACTAAGACCCCAACACTAATGCTGAAAATAGAAAATTGATACTAATTCATTAATTTCTTGGAAGCAAATAAGATCTAAGGAAAAATTCACCTACCACTTTACAAAAATTTAGTTGTTGATGATGTTGCAGGTACATTTGCATATTTGCAATATTCCCAAGATTTCACTTTGTAAAGATAGTTCTCGGGAGCATCCAAAGGGTGTTTGCTGATAGTGTACAGTGCTGTACACTGTAGTGTTTTTGACTGACATTAGAAAGACTGCCAACCATTTCTCAAAGGCACTAAAGGATTATTCTTTTGTCCTTCAACTTCTCTTTAATACAGATCATGTGAACATTATTTAGCTGGAGTCGTGTTGCTTCTGGCAGAAACACCGAGTGACCTTTTTGAGTTTATACCTTAGGTTGGTCTCTGTCTGGCCACTTTGTTCTCTGGATGAAAAGGTGACTCAATTTCCATAGAAGAAATGGTTTGATGGTTTCAGCCAATTCAAGAGGAAAGCAGCATAGCTTTGTTACATCAATACTCTTTTTTAAGCAAAGTGCCCTAGGAGTTTTCTTTAACTGCAGCCTCTAAAATGGATAAAATGTCTGAGTGTTGACCTTTACTAGGTATCTTATAGACAATAAATCACCCCCAAAACCCATATTTACCAAGATATACTATGGATGCATTAATTCTGTAAGCCACAAATTCTCTTAACTTTACCTACTGAAAATAAAGTAAAATAATGCTTCATTCTTTTTTGTATCCCCAAGTTAGTACACAATGTACAAATGGGGGTTTTTTGTTCACATGGGGGGGTGGATCTGACTTGTCATGAAATAGTTTCTGCAGTTCTTATTTTTCCAAGAAATGTGTTAAATTTATTTGAACATAGAGTACATTCATTCCCTTGTGGTTTACATTTTTTAAGCATGCAGATCAGTGGCCTATGCTCTTCTGGCTACGAGTTAGGTCCCTGGGTCATTGCTGTGGCTCAAGCCAGCCATTGGCACCTCTTTCCAACCCCACTGCCACGTTCAAGTCCAGGTCTCCATCTTCTCCTGCCTGGACGGAGGCTGCAGCTTCCTGACTGGTCTCCCCATCTCCAGCCTCAGCCCCCTGCAAGCCGAAGGAAGCTTCGAGGAGGGGGCAACAAGTAGATGCAAAGTATGACTCCCTCCCAGCAAGTACGAACTGTGAGATTCTGCAAACGATGGAGAAAGGACTAACAGGCACATGTTCAATACTCCCTCCTCCTCATGGGAATCTTTATAAATAAAAACACTTGTCAACTAGCAAATTTTCACTTTGATGAGGTGGGCACCCGCAAAGGTTATATTTCTTCTTAGTTTAAACTTTGTAAAACGCATTTTTTAATTTCAGAACAATGTTTTTGTTACATGGATAGTTTTTATAATGCCTACATCAGAGCTATTAGTGTGCCCATCACCCGAATAGTGTTCATTGTACATGTGAGGCAGGTTTTCACCTCTCCTCTCCTCTCCCCTCCCCCCTTCTTGATTTCCAATGACTTTTACTTCTCTCTGCGCCCATGTGTGCCCATCAATTAGTTCCAAACTATTAGAGAGTACATGTGGTGCTTGTTTTTCCATTCTTGAGATACTTCACTTAGCATAATAGTCTCCAGTTCCATCCAAATTGCTGCAAAAGACATTAATTCATCCTTTTTATGGCTGAGTAGTACTCCATGGTGTACATATACCACATTTTGTTAATCCACTCATGAATTGATGGGCACTTGGGTTGATTCCACATCTTTGCAATTGTGGATTGTGCTGCAATAAACCTTGGAGTGCAGGTGTCTTTTTGATGTAAAATGCACTTACGACTAGAGTTAAGTAATGCTGTCTTTCTTTACTGAGAAATCTATAGTGAATTGTACTTTTATGCCCACAGGCTGATACTGCTCTGTTCCCCATCTGAGCTCCATCTGACAACAAACTGTTCAAAAGCAAGTAGCCACAGGCCAGGGTATCTACAAGGACCTAGTTTTAAGCTATCAATACCCATCAACCTTGATGAGCCACTTGAAGCAGCACTCAGGAGTAAATCTGGTATTGTCCCCACCAGGAGTGGGAGGGAAAATGGCAGGTAGAGTGGATGTACCACTCTCTTCTTCTGCCCTATTGGGTTCTAACCACTGGTGTGCCGCACCTAGCTTGTACCAGCTTAAGAGAGGTGATGATTACATTTTCAGGAATCTTGTGAGCTGGTTGTTAAACACAGCTGTTATTGAAAACTAAGTTATATAAACTTACAATAAAATAAATTATAGAAAAATAGGTAATAATCACTTAAAAGTCATCACTTCCTAATTATATTACTTTACAATTATCTGTGCTCCTGAGGTTATTTGTATATGATACCTCTATGGAGAAAATACTGTAGAGTGAGGCACTACTCTGCGTCTCTTCCCAACTCCACCTCCAGCAACATCATGTCAGCAGCGTGACGTCAGCCACGATGGAAGGGGTTTCACCACAGAAATCAGAGTCTCCCACCCACCTTCACCAGAGTAGGTTAAACACTTCTAGGAACACCTGTGGTTCTGCCCCACCCTGCCATGGGCGGGATTCCCTGTCTCTTCCACCAGAGGGGAAGCAGCTCTCCTGGGAACAGTGATGGGTCCAGGAAAGATCACGTGATCCACACTGGGCTAATCAGAGATCCTTGGAAAGGGGACGGATATGGATTCTGGCAGAGGAAGTATCTTTCTCCCATTGAGACTACAAGCTGGAAGGTCCATGTGCGTCCAGAGCTGCTGGAGATCTTCATGTGGAAGGAGCATGTCAGAAACCAACAGAGAAGAAACCAGAGAAGACCGAGAAAGAGAACATTTTTGTGACACCATTTAAGCACCTAGATCCAGCTATACCTAAAACTAAAACTAATTCCTGGAGTTTTCAGATACAGAAGTGGAAAAAATGCCTTTGGGGTTTGAGAACTTTGTCATGTTTCTGTCTCTTGTAACTGAGAAAGTTCTGAACCTTTCTTCATAGGATTCCTTGGGCTCTGATTTGGGTTTTGCTCTTATCAAAAAGTAAAAAATGCCGGCCGTCTGCCAGGAAGGAATGGGGAGAAACAGAAAGGACAGCAGAGCTGGACCCTGCCAGCCGAGCACAGCCTCACAGCGAATCTGTTAGCGACAAGGCTCCGAGGATGCTTGGCAGCAGCCTCCGTTTTCTATATCCGGGCACACAAAACACAAAAAGTGAAACATACATGAAGCACTGAGGCCTTTATATCCTGACCTCACCCTGGAAGGGTGAGATTAAGTAGGTCTGGGATGGGACACGTGAATTTGTATTTCTGTCAGGCTCCCAGGTGATGCGATGCAGCTGGTCCAGGGACCACACTTCGAGAACTATCATCTGTACATTAGAAATGCAAATGTAGAGGTGGAGGACAAAAGCTTCGAGAGAAGGAAGGAAGGGGTCACTCCCTAGCTCCTATTCTCCCACCCCTGGAATGGTGCCAACACACAGGGCAGGCCCCCAGGCGTCATATTTGTGCCACTTGACTCTGCCACTTGTTCAGTGCTGATCAAAGTTGGGCCAGCTTACTGGTTTTCCCCAAGAACTTGAAATTCAGAGGGAAGAGAGATAGAGACTGAACATCATCTTAGCTGAGTCTCAAAAGTAGCTACCTAGAAAGTTGATCCAGAACTGCCGCTGCTGCTGCTGAGGAGTTGGGGTCACTGTGAAAATGAAATCAGGTGACATTTTTGGCCCAGGGCCTGGTATGTAGCCAGTGGTCAGTTATGTTCACTACTATTACCCTAATCGTTGTCATCAGTCCATCCTGGAGCTGACCCAGCTCATCCCCCACCCCCAATTCCATGAGCTTTCACAGTAGCCTTCCCTGTTGCCCAGGGTGTGCCCCTATGGTTTGCAATCAAAGGAACTTAAGTAAAATACAATTATGTAGAAAAGCTGCTGGCGCCACCACATTGCCATGGTGTCACGAGTCACCAGGTACAAACCAGCCCTAGAAATCACTTTATCCTAGCCTGCTCTCCATCAACAAGCATCTATGAGTAGCTCTTAGATGACAGGCACTGCACCAGGCCCTACGAAGAAAACACAGCCCCTGCATGGAGCAAATTTCCAGCCTCAGAAGAAATCCAGACACACACAATGAGCTGAGGTGCAAGGTAGGAAGCAGAGTTGGCCATTAGGAAGGCGGCTAATAAAGGTACAATATTACTGCTACCACTGTGAGCAACTGGAGCTTAATCCTACAGAGAAGACACGGGGCGCCAGTGTAAAACTCGCACATCAGAGAGACCCAACCGAGAGACAGGGAGCGGGTGCACCGACGCCCATCTGGTGCTGGTCGAGGGCTGCTCCCAAGGGGCATCCTCCCCCCGCCCTCGCTGCCTGCTGTCGGGGAGGCAGAGCAGGCTCCAGGGGCGAGAGAAGGCGCTCAGGCCAAGGAACCAGACAGTTAGCAGTCAGGCCTCTTACACTGAAGTGGCAAGGCCGGTACGGGTGGGTGCCAACTGCATCGGCCACAGCGTAGTGTTTAGCACGAGGGAAGACCAAGCAGAAGCGACAGCTCAAAGAACTAAAGGTAGTTACTTCTCGGGGGCAGGACTGACGGGCTCTAGGGCAGACTGCTCATTTTCTTTGTGCCTTTGGACTTTTAAAACATACGCACATTGATTTTTAAAAGTTTATATATAAAAAAGGAGCCCACGGCCCCCCCCTCCCCCGTTGGGCAATTCAGCATTTTCCTGAGTGTGATACACACAGTCCTGGTGGTTCCCACGTAGACGGTGGGAACAGAGGGGGGAGACTTATTAATAATAGGTATAGTTCAGTATTTACTTTAATGTGCATCAGGGAAAAACATAACTGGCACATAAAATCTATTATTTCATAGTTATTACTGCTCGGCAGTGCAGGCACTATGGAAATACAGTAGTTGTGGAGGTGGTGTTCGGGTGACTGGTACCTAGGAGAACGTTGCCCTGGCTACTAACCCTGCCAGAACCAGTGCTTTCAAGTGTGGCGAGTTAAACGGAAACATAAAGGAAACAGGCATTTTAATCTCAAATACTATTTGAGGAGGGGGCGGGGTGGGCATTTAATTGAGGACATCTGGCCTTCTCAAGTTAGCTTTGACACCCATCCCCACCTTGGACACACCTCTCCAAAAGACACCTAATGCCAGTAAGATAGACGGGGAAGGGGCATTGCACAGGGCGAGGTGGCTACTCCAGCGAGGGGACCACCCTTCTGAGACCCGCTTGCCCCCTCCATCCCCAAGAGAGCATGATGTCATGGGATGAAAGAAGCATGGACTGGGAGGCCGGGCAGAGCCATATTCCAATGGGCACAAGACCCTCCTGGAGGCTTGGGCAGGTCACTGTCCCTCTCTGAGACTCAGTTTCCTCATCAGCAAAGACGGTGCGCACTTGATATGATGTGATGAGAATGCAGTTTATCTCTGTGGGCTTCCTCCCAAACCCTCAACCATAGTCTAATCACGAGGAAAACGTCAGACAACTAATGTCCCCAGTTAAGGGACATTCTACAGATACCTGACCAGTCCTCCTCAAAATCGTCACGGTCATCAGTGACAAGGCAAGTGTGAGAAACTGTTACAGCCAAGAAGAGCCTAAGGAGACATGCTACATGACAGCTACATGTAGTGTGGGACCCTGGAACAGAAAACAAAATACGTTAGGTTAAACACCAAAGAAATTTGAATAAAGTAGGGACTTTGGTTAATAATAATGTGTCACTATTGATTTATTCTTTGTGAAAATGTATTGATGTACGATGTTAATAATAGGAGAAACTGGCTCTGGGGTAGATGGAAACTCTCTGTACTATCTTTGCAATTTTTCTATAAACCTAAAACTGCTCTAAAATTAAAATTTCATTTTAAAAAATGGAGATACACACACACACACCTTCCCAGGGTTGTTAGAGGGCTCAATGCAACATTGTATAGGAAGTAAGTGGCGTGCAGAAGGTTCTAGACAAATGATAGGTTTCTTTTACCATTTGAAAGCAAAATCGAATTACAAGGTGTCACTATATATATCATTCCACACTCCAGTCGCACTGGGTAACACTGCAGGGCGGCTCGCAGACACAGAATAGAGAGCCACGTGAATACCCAAGGCCAGTGACATACCAGACCAAGGCCACACGTTATTGACAGGAAGGATGAGCTTCTTGTTCTCTTAAACGCAATGGGGAACTTGGCCATGAAGAGCTGCCAAGCTGTGACACCTCTGTCCCTGTCCCAGCCTGCATGGGCCTGTTAGGACAAGCCGGCTGATATGACATGAAATCTTTGTCTTCACAGGGCTCCACCACCAAGCAGGGAGAGAGCAGAGAGAAGCCCTCTTCCCCTCCCCCACCCTGCCCCTCGCAATGTCAAGGTTATACATAAATGCTTCTGAACCACAGGAATAGTGCCGGGGTCCCCTGGCACAGAGCGTTGATTAGAGGCTCTAGGACTCTCTATTGAGTTTTCCATTCTGAATTGAGCCCAGGGCCACTTAGGAGAAAGGGAGAATCACCGGCTGATTACATAAATGGATTTCTCAGGATTGCCTTGGAAATTTGCATTGTCGGTATAGATTCTTTGGTTGCGTTTTAGAAAGGTTTTTTCCCAAGGACGTTTTCACATCTGTCATTTTATTGCTTTTAAGTGAAGTCTGCCTTTTCTTGTATTGGTTGAAGACTACAGGAGCTCTCAAATGGCAAGTTTGGTCCCCAAACCACGCCTGCCCCCACCTGCTGAAGGAGACTGGGGTTGCCTGGCTCGGCCTCTGGGTGACTCAGGTGTGGGTCTGGCACAGCCAACCGTGTGATGTTGGGGACATCGGGGAGAAACAGCAACAGGCGAGATGGAGACAGTGGGATGTTCTGACAGGTCCTTAAGAGGCCACATCCCTCATTCAGAGAGCTCCATGCTGTGGTTAGAGCCCAGACCCTGCCATCTCTGGGTGTCCCGGGCCCCAAGGACAGCACAGGCTGCACACCTTTGCCTCAAACCCCAGCACAGTTTCCTCAGCTCCTCTACTGGCCAGAGGTGACCAGGCCACACAATGCTAAGTCACTTCCTCTGCCAGCCTGTGTTTTGCTCCAAGCAGTTGGGCAGTTCAGTGGACATCTCCCGGCAAGAAAAGACCAGGCCATGGACAAACCCTGAAGCATTTTCCTTACTAGCCTGTAATTAAAGCCAACACAGAGACAATAAACCAGAAAAGGAAATATTGATATAGTTAGATACTCTAAAGGTCTTTATAAAAAAGGATACTATAAATGAAGTTAAGCAAGCCACAACTGAAGATCTTTGCGACTTATTTCCCTGACAAAGGATCAATATCTATTATATACACATATAAGGATAAAGGATTCTTTATGCTTACAAATCAATAAGAAAACAAGACAACGCAGAAGAAGACGGCTGAGTTGTCAAAATATATATGAAATGATGCTCAGCCCCACCAATAATGAGGGCTCTACAAATGGCACCCAGGGGTGTAGGGTGGGTAAGAACATGGGCTGGCCAGCCCCAGAAATAATAATAATGATAATAGAGTGAGCTGGAGAAAAACACATAGTTATAAATAACCTCAGGGAATGGTCCAAAGGCTGGAGCAGGGGAAGGGAGGTCCTGCCCTGAGCCACTCCAGATGCTTTGCCAAGAACATAATGAGATTTTCTTTCTTTTAAAAAAACAAACAAACAAAAAAAGAGGCTGAGTGTGGTGGCTCAGGTTTGCAATCCTAGCATTCTGGGAGGCCGAGGTGGGAGGATCACCTGAGGTCAGGCGTTCAAGCCCAGCCTGAGCAAAAGCGAGCCCCCAACTCTACCAAAAATAGAAAAAATTAGCCAGTCGTGGTGGCACATGCCTGTAGTCCCAGCTACCAGGAGGCTGAGACAGGAGGATTGCTTGAACCCAGGAGTCTGAGGTTGCTGTGAGCTATGATGATACCACTGCATTCTACCTGGGGATGTGGAGCAAGATTCTGTCTCAGAAAAAGAAAAAGTCTGAAGCAACCATGATACAATAAATACCATGTTTCCCTGAAAATAAGACCTACCCATAAAATAAGCCCTAGCAGGATTTCTAAGCATTTGCGCAGTATAAGCCCTACCCCAAAAATAAGACCTAGTGATGGGTGTGGCTATGCAGCATATCTGCTCAACCCATGCATTTCGTCGCCGAGCTGTAAAGAAGACGAGCAGCCCTTCTCATCTGCCCCATGAGAGCTCTATTGCTCCACATGAGAGATTGGGGCCAATGGTTCTAAAGGAAACAGAGTCGCAAGAAATTCAGGATGGAATTCGGGGTTTGGAGAGTTATGATGATGTTCCAGAAGAATAGGACTTAACTATATTTGAATAAATGTAGATTGTTGTACTGTACTTAAAAAGTAACACATCCCCTGAAAATAAGCCCTAGGGTGTCTTCTTGAGGAAAAATAAATATAAGACCCTGTCTTATTTTCGGGGAAACACGGTATCTAGTCTATTACGTTGCACGAGCCCTATGTGGTTATTCAAATTTAATTATCAAATACAATTAAAAATTCAATTCCTCAGTTGTATTAGCTATATTCCAATTGCTCAATAGTTGTATGTGGCTACTGGCTAACGTTGAATAGTGCAGACACAGAACATTTCCATCTGTGCAGAAAGTTCTGTTGGACAGTATTGAAAAAGTATTATTTCAATTAGATTT
>CAUYPO010134330.1:0-47567 GCA_963574435.1 Cheirogaleus major
GGGACCGGTGGACAGGGGACCCCGGGCGGGTCAAGGGTCGAGGGACCGCGGGAGGGTCACGGGTGGAGGGACAGGTGGACAGGGGACCATGGGATGGTCAAGGGTCAAGGGACAGGTGGACGGTCAAAGGTGGAGGGACAGGTGGACAGGGGACCACGGGATGGTCAAGGGTGGAGGAACAGGTGGACGGTCAAGGGTGGAGGGACAGGTGGACAGGGGACCACAGGACAGTCAAGGGTAGGGGGACAGGTGGACAGGGGACCACGGCATGGTCAAGGGTGGAGGGACAGGTGGACAGGGGACCACAGGATGGTCAAGGGTCAAGGGACAGGTGGACGGTCAAAGGTGGAGGGACAGGTGGACAGGGGACCACGGGATGGTCAAGGGTGGAGGGACAGGTGGACAGGAGGATAGGGTGGCAGGGGACAGGGGCCCCTTGCTGCAGGTTGGGCGAGTTCATGTTGAGGACAATGCTGACCCTTCCTGTGGTGCAGTGAGGGACTGGTGTGGTCAGTGACCTCTGGATGTCCGTCACCTGCAGAGTGAGTGGACATTGCCACCCGGCAGACTGGGGAGGGGTGGCCTGCACAGGGGTGGGCGGTTAAGCTGGGGTCCGCGGGGGGTTGGGCAACAGGGGGAGGAGCAGAGAAGGGAGAGACAGGTGCGACCTGGGTGCTGCCCTGGCCGGGCGTGGCGGGAAGGTCTCAGGTCGCTGCGGGCGAGCTGAGTCTGTTCTGCGCATCCTGTAGGTGTCGGCCTGAGTGCTGCGTGGAGACCCGGCCAGAGACACACAGCAGGGAACAGTGGCTTTGCCAGTACCGGGAGGTGGACGGAAAAGCCTAGAGTGGAAGTCGAGGGTGGGAGGAGAGCGGGGGAGGGCCGGCCCTCAGAATCCCACGTGGGCAGATGCCGGCAGGGAGAACCGGCCACAGAGCCATGGGGAGCTGCAGCCCAGCAGGCCGTGTGGCTGGACTGTCTGCTCCTCAGCCACGCTCGCCCCCGACCCACCCAGGCCTTGGTGGCCTGGCTAGCACGCTCCAGCTCAGTTCTGTCGGCGCAGACGTGCACAGGTAGAAAGCATAAAAAGTCGAAGCCCATTTCTGCCACTGGCAACCATGTCACGGGGGCTGCATCCCAGCGTGGCTGCTGTCCTGGGGGCCGCCAGGCACAGGCCCCAGCGGTCACCCATCCCCGGGCGCCAGGACCCTGCGTGCCCGGCCACTCGGTGGCTGACGCCCTGCACAGTGAACGCTCCTGGCCGCGTGAAGGTGGCCTCTGTTTCCCGACAGTTACGCCGAGGGAAGAGAGTGTTGACAGGGGACGGTGACAGCAGTGCCGGATGCTGCAAGGAGCCACCTGACCTGGGCAGGGCGGTGAGGGGACGTTAGCCAGGGCAGCTACAGGACGGGCCGAGTGCCCCGTGTCCAGGAGACCACTGAGTGCAGGCACCGTGGCCTGCTGGTCGCTGCCTGTCGCCCTTGGGGTCCTGCACTGTCTGGCCCCAGGACACCTATCCCAGCACCGAACACCTGCCTGCCGAGGGCAGTGGACTTGCATCACGTGTACACACGCCTCACCCGTGAGCACAAAGAGGCACCCACACATGATCACACCAACTCAGAGTCACACACACAGTGCCGCACACACACACTGACGCTCCTCCCCACCCAGCCCCCCACGTCTTCTCCTGCCTGTCCCCGTCCCACGTGTGCGGGGGCGTTAGCTCCAACTCTCCCCAGACCAGCCCCTCCTCGCCCCGCTCAACCCCGCCCTGCACAGGGAGGACATCTCCTACTTGTGGGCCTGTGTGCAGAAGGGCAAGAGAAAGCAGAAAGGAGGGAGCCTTAACCCTAAGCGTCCACCACAGAACTCTCTTCTGATCTGTGTTTCTGCCACCAGACTTTTGGGATTCATGCGGAGCCCCAGCGCAGGGGTGTATTTCCTGTGTTCTGGAGGCCGGCACGTCACCCCATGAGGCTGAGGCAGCTGGCACGTGATGTGCAGCATCTTTCAGAAGCCAAATGTCCGGCTGAGGCCCTGGGAGAGGAAGGGATCCTCCAGGGATGGGCAGGCAGGAAGGCACCCCCCACCCAGGGCCTCTGTGCACCGAGGAAGGACAGGGACATTCACGGGGCACCCAGGAAGGGGGGCAGGACGCAGACGGGCCATTGCGAATCCTGACGTGGAGAGGAAGGAGGGTCTGATGGGGACTGGACTCGGCCCACCACACACCCGGCAACACCGTGACTGGCAGCCCCAGCTGGGGCCCGCCCCGCCCGACACTCCTGACAGATGTTTTAATCTGCTGTTTGAAGAATGGCCTCCGCACAGCTCTGCTCTCCAACATCTGTTTCTGTTTAGAAAGGCGGAGGCGCTTCAAATGGTGCTGCCTGCGCCGCACAGGGGACCGTTTGAACGCGACCCACGTTGCTTACATTACGCTTAACGGCGGGAGGATTTACTGCGGGCGGGCTGGACGCACTTCTGAGCTCTGCAAAATAGATCATTCATGTTAAAAAGTGCACGGTTTAGCTTCCTAAATACATCCTTTTTGAAAGGAGGCATTTACTTTATTAACCCATAAAAAACATCTAGGGAGCGTAAAGCTCCCAGGAGTGTTGGAGTTTCAGCTTCTTAAAGCCGTTTAAACGGGCGGTTTTCTGGCTTTAACCCTGGGCTTCTACAGCTGCCTTAAGGCGCTGCCACTTGGCTGACGGGACAGCCACGATCCCTGTGCTCTAAACAACACGGAGACTCCGTGGCAGGAGGCGCCCGCACTGAGGGTCTCAGGGGCTGGAGGGAGGCAAAGACCTCTGAGAGCCCCAGAGCCGGACGGAGCTGCCGGGACTGGTCAGAGGAACCCGGCCAGCCAGGGAGGAGCTGGGCACGGGAAGCGGGCTTGGGCCCGTCATGACGTTTCCATCTTCAGGGTGAAGCGGATCCTTCCCCCACCCCCTCAGCATCTTACAGTCTTTCTTTATTGGGTTCAAACATTTGCTCAAATAGGCATCTTAGGTCCTCACGTCCCAGAGGGTGGCACACACAATGACCCACCACGTCCATCTGGATGTGGGAAAACCAGGAGGTATTTGTAGGTCATCAGCAAGCAGAGATTGTCAGAAAGGGGCTCCTTTTTTCTACATCAACAAACGGCTGATGTAGAAAAGTTTTATTTTAAACTAGCCTTTCCTTTAAATTAGTAGATAATGGATCTTAATCTTTTCACCAAATAACCAGATAAGCTCTGTCTTTCCATTAGTACATAAAAAAGTTACAGGAGTAAAGACACAGATTTCTGTTTCTTAGGGCTGCCTCTAGCTGGTGACAATGTAGGAATAAGAAAGTTCCAGGATTCTTTAGGTTGCGCTGGGGGCCACTGCCAGGTAGAAAAGGGGCCGGGCGTGGGGCGAGGCCAGAGCACCCCCGTGCGGGAGACGCAGACGGCAGCGCCTGGCCGCAGCCACAGGGGGCCTCGCACACCGAGGACGGGAGAGAACTCACGTGCTGTGATGCCGCGGTCCTCCCTGCACGCTGCCCTCTGTCCTCTAGAGCCAGGGGAGGAAAATACAAAAATATAAACACAAACGTCTGCCTCGGCCAAGACCCGTCCAGTGTGGCTCACACCACCACGCGCCGGCCTGCCGGGCACAGACGCTGTTCCCTGACCAGCGCTGACTCACTCCAGAGGGAAACCTCGGGGTTTTCCATGGAGAGCCCTGAATTCAGGGCCACCGTGTCCTACTTTCCAAATCCATTCATGGAGCTGGAACTAGACATTTTGGTGTAGACACATTCTAGCCAACCGATGTCCTGAATATGAGTCTGCCTATTCCCCAAAAGGCACAAATAAAAGTGTTTTTTTTTGTTTTGTTTTGAGACAGAGTCTCACTCTGTTGCCTGGGCTGGAGTGCTGTGGTGTCGGCCTCGCTCACAGCAACCTCAAACTCCAGGGCTCAAGCAATCTTACTGCCTCGGCCTCCCGTGTAGCTGAGACTACAGGAGCTCCCCACCACGCCTGATTAATTTTTTCTGTTTTTAGTTGCCCAGCTAATCTCTTTCTGTTTTTAGTAGAGACGGGGTCTCACTCTTGCTGAAGCTGGTCTCGAACTCCTAATCTCAAGCAATCCTCCCTCTCTGGCCTCCCAGAGTGCTAGGATTACAGTATGAGCCACCGCACCCGGCCTTGTATTCTTCTTTTCAACAACAAACAATGTCTGTTTTACGAAACAGGGCTGTGAACGATGGCTTTCTCACTTTGAACTACTGCCAGGGTACAGGGAGACAGCTTCGGGCAACAAGCTGCCTTGCCGATGAGACGCATGTGACATGGATAAAACGCCTGCTCAGTCCACACTCCCAGGAAGGGGACAGTCCCAGCTGGAGAGGTTTCCTCTCCATCCCTATGGCAGTTCCCTGACCGGAGAAGCACTGATTCGGTGGGGAATCGAGCAGCCCACAGAGATCTGTCCGTCTGCTCTTTCCCCCAGATGTGAGCATGTTGTCCCAGAACCCTCATCTCCAGGGCCTACTGGGGTACAGCTCTGTGTGTCGGAGTTCCTCAGTGACAAGCAACACAATACCTTCTAGTTTACTTAAGCAGACAGAAGACGAGTTTCTCAGAAGCAAAGGGAAGGCCAGCAGACGAGGCTTGGGGAGGGCTGGGAGCAGAGAAGCCACACACCTACGGGTGCTCACTCGTCAGCCTGCAGGTGTGGCAGGGGACCCTGCAGAACACAGACACAAGACCATTAATCAATGCAGTGAATAAACATGGACACCTCTGCCGCGGAGGGCCTGGCCCTCGGCACTGGCCAAGCAAAGCCCAGACCCTGAGCACTTGCTCCCCTAAAGAACATGCCTGAGGCCGGGAAGCCACACCTATGTGTCCTGCCTGGGATGGAGGAAGGCGAGCAGAGTGAACATCTGTGGTCCTGTCATAGCTGTGGCACAAGGGCGCCTGGCAAAGGCCCTTAACACTTTCTTTTGGTGCAGACAGAGACGTGCAGAAAGGGAGAGCGGGTGGCAGAAATCATCACAGACGTCTGGAAGAGTGACTTTGTCTATCGAAGCTCGTAATTTAAAAAAAATGAGGGTTTGCATTTTGCATGTCTCTGATTTTTAACTTTCATTTTCCTAACTGATTTTTATTGTATTTTTCAAAAGCTTGTAATAAAATTAAAAATAAGATTTTGAAAACTCCAGTTTTTGTCACATTGTTTCAGAAGTACTGATTTAAAGGCAGAAAAACTTGATAAAAGAAGTGACAAATTAATGTATTAGACTCTTGCATAATAAAGTGTTATTTCCCAATAATGCCAAGAATTCACTTTCTTATTCCCCTTTGGGTTCCAATCCAGGGCTCCAGGAGGGAGTGATGTTCACTACAGCTGTGGAGAACATCACACAGTGTAACCACTCCCGCTGCACAATGTAACCACCCCCATGGCTCAGATTTGTAGTTTTAGATGCAATATGGATGAAGCATGATACCAATTCTAGATGGATAATTTTGAGTTTTCTTTTGTTTACTAAGATATAATTAATTTTTAATTAAATTCTAAAAATGTAGATTTTTAAAATCTAAGTTTCAAGTTCTGTAGGAAATTTTGGGGCTTGGAAGCCCTGAGGCTCAGTGGGAGCGAGGTTCTCCCACACCTAAAAAATCCTCTCGGGCTGCCAGGAGGGAGCAGGAGACTCCAGGACAATGGGGGAGGGCGGGGAGGAGGAGCTTTCTCACCCGCCCCCACCCCAGGAGCCCTACCCTCTCCCGTGGACACACACACTCTGTGTAGACTTGGTTGTCCCATTGGACTTCTTATTGCAATTGCATTATTTGATTAGATAAGCCTCATGGTGAGGAAACAGGCATGTGAAAACAGAGGCAGTATGTCCATGAAATCTAAGAATGCTTTGAAAAGATGCCAGAAAGGAAATTCACTAAAAATTTGCATCTATTTAGGTAAGGATGAGGCAGCTGTAAATAGATGGAAAAGGAAAAAAATCATAAAAACCAAGTCAGATTCTGCTTGAGTCACTTGCAGGTGTCCGTAAGTTTCTGCTCCACCTACTTCCTTGGTCGACCTGGTTATTCTCAAATGGATCCATTGTATCTTAATGGTTGGAGTAAACAGATGTTTGGGTGGAGAAATGGCTCTGTGGTAGGAAAGACAGATGATGGGATGCAGAAATGAGCTAGTAAATTTTCAACAACCTCCTCTTTAAAAAGCAAGAAATAGACCCGTGATTTGTCACATTTGCCAATTTCCGTGGTGTAAATGATCCCTTCACGGCTGATTTCAAGCTACCGACATGAGGTCTCTGAACTGAAGTTGGAAAGGGAAGCGCAGTCGCCTGGTGAGCAGATGAGGCGGTCATGGCGCCCTGCCGTTCAGATGAGTGACATGTGGCGGAGGCACGGATGTGCGTTCCAGAGGAGCGCCACTCCGCGGCTGCACTGAACGACCTTAGGTAACGACTGAAGGGCCCTGAGCCCTGACAGCGTGATCACGTCCACTCTCTGCTGCCTCGTGGGTCCGCTACGCGGTCCTTGTCTTCCAGCTGGACGGAGGGCGGCCCCCTTGACGAGGCTCTCATGTTCAGTGAGCAGGGTCAGAGAGGGGACCCCTTGCCACATGGACCGTGTTAAACTAGACTCTCGTCCACATGCACAAATTTCCTCCTACCCCTCAGTTATTCACTAAGACATTCTATCATCGTCAATTTACTTTTCTTCAGAAACTTCTGTGTAACAGATCTGTCTGAGCCTCACTTTGAAAATTAACCAAGACAACATAAGCACCCTGTCAGCCAGAACCCAAGAGCCTAGAAGTGGCATGTAGCTTAGCTAAGACAACCTAATAAGTTGGATTTGAGAGCTGGAAGGTGCTGTGGTCTGCATGTGTCCTCCACAGTTCCTGTGCTGGAAACTTAATCCCCCATGCGACAGTGCTGGGAGGTAGCGCGTAGCATGGTGTTTAGGTCCTGCCCTCAGGAACAGATTAATATTGTTATCGCGGGAGTGGGTTTGTTATAAAAGCAAGTTCAGCCCCCTCTTGCTCTCTCTCGGATGAGGCAGCACCAAGGCCCTCACCAGATGCCAGCACCGTGCTCTGGGCTCCCAGCCTCCAGAACCGTGAGCCAAACAAACTTCCATTGTCTATAAGTCACTCAGTCCAGGTATTCGGTTATAGCAGCACAAACAGACCAAGACAGAAGGTTTCTGTTTTGTTTTGTTTCTCTTGGCTGATTGGGGTGATTTTTCATTCCCAGAGATAAATGGTATTAAAATGAATGTGTGCTTCAGAAATGCGCAAACTTTTTGTGAGAAGTTACATGTGCTTTCTTTTTATTCTCAAAGACACTGGAGTCTGAAGTGGGAGTGGGATGTGGCACCGCCCTGAGGGGGGAGCAGAGCAGAGAGGAAGGGCTGAGAACAACCTGTCCCCTCCCTCGGTCTGTCTTTTTGTGAGGAACCTTAAAGTCACTCATGGGGCAGAGGAGTGGCCAGGCCTGGAGACGCAGCACTTACTGGGGTGCTCCAGGGTCCCCTGGCAGGGGGCCTGCTAGGCAGAGCCTGCCTGGCTGACATCACACACGCCAGGCCGAGCCGGCTCTGTCTCCTGCTGATCTCCTGGCTTATCGTGGTAGCCGAATCCAACAGCAGAATGTATATACAAGTCTTGATCTTGCGATCTTCGCCTTCAGATTTTACTCTACTATAATCAATAACTTATTGTATATAATTAAGATAAACGCTACATAACGGCCCTGTGTTTATTAAGTCAATACATGGCTCATAGAGAATTCCTTGGCATTGTTTGTATATGGTATAAATATTTTAAGATTCTGCCGGTAACAGGAGTTTCTGTGTATATTATGCAGAGTTCTCTTTTATCCAGTTTGAAGAAATAGTATGAAGGAGCGGATGCAAATTGTCCAAACAAACATTTGTTCTTCCTCCAGCTGGGCAGACTGTCATTACTGCCTTCTGGGGAACACTGGTGGCTCAGCATTTATTCACAAGCAAGGTACCACTGGGTTGAAACTGATTTTGAGTGGGTGGCCAAGTGGGAAGTGGTGCTGTGTGTTGTGTGAGGTGGTGTGATATTGTGTGTTGTGGTGAGTTGAGGTATGTGCATAATGAGGTTTGTGTACTTGTGGTATAGTGCGGTCTGGCATTGTGAGTTTAGGCATGGTGTCATGTGATAAGGTATGGTATTGTGAGGTGAGGTGTGGTGTTGTCTGTTGTGGTGTTATATGTATGGTGTGTGGTGAGGTGCGGTGAAGCGAGGCGTGGTGTTGTATGGTGTGGTGTTGTGAGGTGAGGTGTGCTATTTGTGTGGTGTGATGCTGTGAAGTAAAGTGTGGTGTTGTGAAGTGAGGTGTGGTATATTTGAGGTGAGGTGAGGTATTTTGTGATGAAATGTAGTTTGGTAAGGTGAGGTAAGGCAATATGGTAAGGTGAAGTGTTATACTGTGAGGTGTTATATATGTGGTGTTGTGAGGTGTGGTTTTCTGAGGTAAGGTGTACTATTTGTGGTGAAGTGTTGTATGTGTGGTGTTGTCGTATTTATGGTGAGATGTGGTATTGTGAGGTGAGAGGTGGTGTTTTATATATAGTGTTGCGTGGTGAGGTGTGGTGTTGTGATGTGAGGTGTAGTATAGTGTGGTGAGGAGTTGTATATGTGGTGTTGTTTGGTGAGGTTGATCTGGTGCCCCTGTTGTGGGACATTTGTATGAAAGGAAATGGCCAGGCTGGCACCATGGAAAGATCCAGAAGTCCACATGGACACAGGGAACACTGACCTGTGGGAAGTGGGAGCCAAAAGTGTGCTGCTCCTGGTGACCAAAGACCCCTCAGCCTGTCCAAGAATGAGCCCTCAGTTCCAGAGAGGCCAAAGCCAACATCAGTTCTCCAGTTTTCTCATCTTTGTGTCCTGTTAAGCCAGGGAGTGTGACGTCTCACCTTAGCAGCTTGGTCTTTGACTTATCTGGACAAGAGAGGTGGGTGGGTGCTGGCAGGCCAGGGCTGGAGCCTCATGGCCTCACACCAGAGACCCTGCTGACCCAAGCCTGGGCAATCCTCTTCCCCACAGATGTGACTGGTTACAGCGAGGATTCTAAGCCTTCTCCTTCCCTTATCCTCCAGAAAACATCTGCAGAGTACCCGCTGATGCCAGGTGCTAGGCTCAGCACTCAACTCGGTCTAAAGCCCTGGATACAGAAAGGGCAGGTGTGGCTGCAAAGCCGACATGGTCAGAGAGATGCTAACACTTATTCTGCCCAGCCTAGGTGGTGCTTGAGTCCACAGAAAATCTAGCTCTAGTCCGAAGGGAATCAGCAGTGGCAAATGTCAGGAAGTCGAGGAGAGAAGCAGAGGAGATTCCACCTGCTGCTTTCTTAGGGCCAGCTGCTGTACAGTAAAGGCTTGCTTAGAAGACGCTGCAAAGGCAAAGCTGTACCACAGCTCCCCAGTGGCTCAAGAGCAGAGGAGATACAGCATGGTGATCAGAAGAATCCTCAAAACCTGATCAGCCCAGCCAGGTGTTCACAGGGGAGGATAGAGGGACAACTCTCAGAGAACTTGGCCATGTGAACAGTTAATTGTCCTTGCATTGTATTAGTATGCTAATTGGCCTCTTGTTCTCTAAATAGAAGTAAAAAGAAACAAACGAGTTACAAAATGCATTAATTGTTTCCACTTGTTCTGGGGTCCACACCTCTAGCGTGCATGCCTCCCGGGTGGGTGGGAACGGTGGAAACAGCGGCTGGATCAACAAAGGACCCCAAGGCTACGACAGGGAGTGACCCCCAAAAGTTCTGCCAGCTCAACACAGACCTTGCAGCCCTGGCTGCCTGGGGTACCTTTGAGGGACGTGACCGCAGCGGGCAGAATCCCACCCCTTTTAAAATAAGTCCTCTAAGAGGCCTAACACTTACCAATTCTTCCCCCGGTCCTGCCCTCTGTGAGCACAGAAACCCCGGCGCTTCCCATGGCCTGCGTGGGGCCCGGCCCGTGGAAGGTGGTTGACACGAGAGCAGTGGGCACTGCTTCCTCCTACACCACGGGAGCAACGAGCCTCCCACCTCGTGAGCCTGGGTCCTGGGCATCTGACTCCAGCGCAGCCCTAGGCCATTTCCTTAGCACACTTCCTTTCATCGTCTGTTTCTCAAGCTCTGAACGTCAAGGCCATTTCAAAGCTTCTCTCTGAGCACTAAATTAATCCTTTTGAGCCTATCAGAGAAGCAAATATATGCTGTCTTCTGGAATGGTCTGGGAACGGAGCTATCCCTTTGAGAATGGGCTTCTAAACACACTGGGCGAGAGCCCTGCCAGCGTGAACCAAGGGCATCCACCCACAGAGAGGGGACAGTCGGGGACCCAGAGAAGTGTGTGCAGAGATCGCACCCAGGCCACATGGCTCAGTGCTCAGGGCAGGGGCTCAGACCCCAGATAGCCTGTGCCTTGGTTTCCCCATCTGTAAAGTGGAGATTATTATGAGGATCATGTGAGTAAAGACATACGGGAAAGTGTCTGGATGTGAGAATCATGCTGGAACACCATTGCGCAAGGGCCGACTGCTGTCCTGTCCTCCAAACAAAGCACCCTTGAATGACAGCACTCGTGGCCTGGTCGTGTATGTGCGTGTGGGTGCGTGTGTGTGCCCGCACACGTGTGTGTGAGAGACACAAAAAGGAGGAGGAGGAAACAGGTGAGCACCTATGAGTGAAATTTCGATCAGCAGCAAAGTCACTCACAGCCGTCCTTTAGAAGCAGCTCTCCGATGTCCATGTGCCGATGGAGTCACGTGAACTTCTCTTTCTTGGGAGGGGAACCACTTCATTAGCTAAAAGGGGATATGAGATTAAAGTTAAGCCTTCCGGATACAAAGAAAGAGATTTTTCTTTCCAGGGGAAAGATTAAGAGGAAAGCTGAGCCCGGCCTGGGAAGCAACACGTCGTATGGTCCTCGTCAGCCCCAATCGGAACCTCTGCCCGGCGGTGGCGGGAGAGGCGGTGCCTCCCCTGGTGTGTCCGGCTGCTCAGGACAGGCCTGCACGCCCGCTGGCTCCTTCCTAAGTGTCCAGAAAAAGCTTTTCCCCCGTTTTCAGGAATCAGAATCTGCTCCAAAGATACGCCGGGACGCTGTGCAGATGGAAGCAGCCCAGGAAGAAAAGCAGCCGTGGACCCAAAGGTCTTTTCCTTGCAAAGCCTACATGTGCCAGGGTGCCGTGGGCGCTGGACACAGGGCACAGCCTCCTGTGCAAGTGTGTGTGAGTGTTGTGCATCTGTGTGAGTGCATGTGCATGCCTGTGTGAGTACGTGTGCACATGCGTGTGCGAGCACGTGTCTGTATTTGTGCCTGTGTGTGTAGATATGTGTTTGTGTGTGGTGTCAGCATGTGTGTTTGTGTGATCATGTGCTTGTGTGTGCATGCGTGCGCTGGTGCTGTGGAAGCACAGTGTTGTCCTGGAACCGACCTAGAGACAGGCAGTGAGGCCAGACAAGTGGGGCAGAGCCCGCTGGGTGGCTAATTAAAGACCCAGCTACCAAGTGACCTTGCAATCTCAGCCCTGGGGACGTGTGTGTGGGCTCGGGCAGAGTGACAGCTGTCCCGCCGGCCAGCAGCCTGTGCTGCAGCCTGACCCAAGTGGGAGACTGCGGGCTGGGGGCACAGAGTGGGGAGGCCTAGCCGGAGCTCGGGGCGCAGGCAGGTGGGTGCTGGGCATGAGTGCGGCTCCAGGGACAGTGGGCCAGAGAGCAGGGGCAGGGCCAGCCTGCCCAGCGCTTGCCTGCAGCTTGTGCCCACAGGGGCCCCTCGCCTACCGGGCAGCCCAGGGCAGGCAGCACAGAGCCTCACCCTTGCGCAGGCTGCAGCCCCAGGAGCCAGAACGCACCGGGCATTTCTGTGTTGGGTTCTGTGCTCAGGCCGAGGCTCTTTCCTCTCCCTGACCTGAGAGCACGCGTGTCCCACGCTCCGACCTGGCACCCGCACAGCACGGAGACCGCGGCACGCACAGACCAGGCAGGAAGGGAGGACTCCGTGATGGCTGTCTGCAGGAGGCCACTTCCCAAGTCTGTGTGTGGCGGGAGGGTGCAGACAGGAGCTTGGCCCCGGGGCTCCCCCGGCCTCTGGAGCTGCCCAGTGTCGCCCTTCAGCCTGGCCCTGGCTTGATGTCAGGGAATAAAAACGCAGCAAATGCCTGGGTTTCCCCTCATCACAGAGACACAGAACCACGTCAACACCTCACACAGAACAGAACGGAGCACAGGGATTCAGAGCGGAGCATCCTTGTGTGTGTGTTTTTATTGTTGCTAAAAATAAAGGAGTTAAACATAAAGGGACAAAATTATTTCCTCAGGCCACAGTGTCTACATTTAAAGCAGTTTTTCCCATAACATTGTGTTCTCTCTGTTAAATATTTAAACGTGGACATGAGACAGATGGAGCCCAGAGTCTGTGTCCATGGGAACACGTGTGTGAAACGGTGCAGTAACACATTAATGTATGTAACTACATTCAATTAATGTTTACCCAAGGATAAACGGAATGGCTCACAGAAGCATTAACAGTCCATTACTGATTACACAACGCGGCACGTTGAAACCGAGAGTGTTCTCGCTCCGAGAGGAGTGTGTCACCACAGTGAAACGGAAATAACCTTCCTCGGCAATTCCCGCTGACGCCAACCGGCGCAGGGCATGGCGGCTCCGTGAACCAAGCGTGTGCTGCCCTGGGCTTTCTCCCTGCTCACCCCGACCAACTAACCACCCCACCCCGCAGGCAGCCGGGCCCGCCCATGGGCTCGTGGCTCTGAGTCCCCCTCAGGCTGTCTTCTTGCCCTGTGGCCAGTGCGGCGTTGGCCACACAGGAAGTAAATGGACACTTCCTACTCTGTGAGCAGCTGCCCACTGTCTCTCGTCAGAGATGCTGGTCTCCGTGCACTCTGGGACCCCCAAGCCAGGAGATGCCATAGAAAACTCCCTGGCACCCGTGCAGGGGTGTCGCGTGCGGGTGGCCACCGTTCTCCGCACTTCCTCACTCCTGGGCCGTCTCTACCCAGCGCACAGGGAGGGGACACCCACCGGCTCACACACCCCCCCGGCCTGTGTGTCCCACCAGCAGGACGCGTGATTCTCGACACTCAGAAACTGCCGTCACCTTCCACAGACATCACGGAGACTCGGAGCCACCTGGGGGAGCGAGGCAGTTCCTGCTGTCCCCTGGGACACACGGGGCCAGTGCACTTCTGGGAAGGTGGTCGACATCCTAGTCACTGCTCAAGTGCCGAAGCACCAGCCCTGCGTCAGATCTGCAGCGGAGCCCAGGGTGTGAGCTGCAACAGGCGCAGGAGGCTGTGTGGGGGCAGAGTTTGGTGACCACGGCCTGGGAAGAAGCTGGTGTGACAGAAAGAGACAGGCTCGACTAGAGACTCTTGAACATCGACTGTGCAGAGCCTCTCGAGATGCCGGTGGAACCTCGGATGCTGTCCTCGGAATTATCCCTTTACCAAGGTGCTTAAACATTAATTTATATTTTAAAACATATCAATTACCCTTAACTAATGTTAATGATACGTTGTGATATACAATGTTATGTTTTTATGCAATTTTAGGTGGCCCCAGGAGATCAGATTTAGGCTCTGGTCTGAGAACAACCAGCTCCCAGACAGGACGCTCCTTTGCAGAGGGGGAGGTTTCAACCCTAAACGCTGGTGTCAGTCCTCGCGCCTCAGTCTGCCTGTCCTCAGGGTAGAGCAGCAAAGAGGAAGGTCGTGCTGGGGAATCCGTCATAGCTCTGTGGACAGGCGGGTGTGGTGGTGGCGGGCACACGGCCCCGTCCTGCTGGGCCTCCTCCTTCTGACAAGACCTGTGATGGGGAGAGCCCCCTGCACAGAGGCGGTGCTGGAGGGTCCCCTTGAGGACAGACACAGCCTCTTGGCCTTGGTCTCCACGGCGGGACACTTCCTACTCATCTGCAAAGAGCATTTTTATTTCCACAAGGTTCTCCTCCAGGTGTGGCTCAGGGACCCAGGCCATCCTCTGAGGTCACAGCACATGGGGACACATAACGGGCAGGCGCACTGGCTGCCACCCCAGCTCTGGACACTGTGTCACCGGACTGGCCACGGCCACACCTGGCTGCCCAGGAGGCTGTGGCCAGGAGCAGATGTGGTGACGGCTGCCCAGCCTCGGCCACCATAGCCGGGGACAGTGACAAGGGTGGGTGTACTAAGTGTGTGTCGACACACGCCAGGCTCCATGCACATCTCATGCAACACGGTTGTTTCCAGCCACATGGATGGGAGAGCTGGGCTCCAGTGGGCCCAGGACACGGCTCGGCTCTTGCCTGCTAACACCAGAACTGGAAGTTGGAGCGTGGTCTGCAAGGGGCCTGGAGGAGACAGCGCCTGGCCGGCCTTGTGCGCAGGGTGGGCGGTGCCGCCACACGAGCGCAGAAGCTGGGAGGTTTCAGAGGACGGGGCAGGTCTGAAGCCGTGAGCGACAAAGATGGGTCTGGTGGCCACAGAAAGGGACTGGCTGGAACTCAACCTCGAGGCCCCAGCAGCCAGGCTGGGTGGACACCACAGCCGAGCTAGACACCAGGCCGGGAGGGCAGGGTGTGCGCAGGGCCCGGGACCCTCCTGGCAGCTGCCCCAGACGGGCTTGGCCTGTGCTCTGGGGACCCTGTGGGTTAACGAGATAATGAAACTCCCGGAGCTGCGCAGACGCAGGCTGTGTAAACGGGAGCACTGTGGTATGTCGGCACAGGCCGCAGCAGATGGGCCCTGTTAGGGCCTTTTATTCCTCCCTCGCCCCGGCCCCTCCTGCAGCAGCGCGGAGGGAGGAAGAAAGCAGCCGGCATCAGAGGGTCCCCAGCCGTGGGGGCGGGGGCGGGGTGCCTCTGGGTAAAGACGCTGCCTTCGCCCCAGACGGCAGCCAGCGGCCCACCAGGAAGCGGCAGGTCGTGGGAAAGGCCCCGCTAGACCCGTGGGGCTCACACCAAACAAACGCAGCCACACGGCGCGCACACCGAAACACCGCCCCGGGGAGCATGTGCACATATGTTCTGTGTGAGCAGGGAGAGGCTGAGCCTCCATCAATCAGATGTGCTGCGAGTGCAGAGATGGAACCAGGACCGGGACATGTGCTCCAGCCCCGGCACCAGCTGCCCCGTGCGCCGGGCCGGCCCCTGTGCCTGGAGACCTGGGACCCGTCCGGCGGGACGGCAGAGCCGGCCCCTGCAGAGCGCCTGTGTCCCGGACTGGCTGCTCTCTCGTGCCCTGGGCTTAGACAGATAAGTGAATCCACTCACCAAGCCCCTGGCAGGCAGACCCCGTCGTCCACGTAAGGGGAGCAGCCCTGAACTCCTGCCTGGGAATGATGTGGCCACGGTCACTCCGGCCCCCGGGGTGCTGGGCTGGGCTCCAACAGGGTCTGCAGAGCTCAGGGCACCTGGTGCTCCTGGGCGTCTGCTCCTGGCTGTGGTCAGCAGCAGAGGGATGTTGTTGCATCAGCCCCTGGGGCTGCACTGAGCAGGTCCTCGCCCATGTGGGGGTGACTCTGGGCCTGCCCTGGCCACACGGCACGCAGGCCCAGGCTCCTAGAGGAGGCAGGTGCTTCCTTCCGCACGAACACGATGAGCCGCCGCACCACCAGCCTCCGATGTGCCACCCATGTGAGAGTCCAGCTCGGCTCACACGCTCGGTCCCGCACATCTGCAGGCCCTGCCCGGACAACGACACTCTGCTGCCTCCGTGACGTGGGCCCGGCCCAGGCCGCAGAGGGCTGGGCTCCTGCTCAGGAGCCAAGACACGGGTGTGAGAGAGGAGCTCCCGGTGCTGGTCTCCTGGGAATCTCGGGGCAGAGACTCTGGCTGTCCAACTCCGCCCTGCCCCTCAGGGCTGACCACCGCCCAAGGCAGAGGCCGGGCCTCCCGAGCAGGCTGACGTCTGCCACGCAGGAGCGCGGGGTGAGCCGACAGCATGGCGGCTGGATCCGGGAGCAGAAGAGGGAAGAGCAGCTCACATTCGGACGTGGAGTTAAGCTCCAGGATCACAGTTTCATGTCCCCAATAGGCAGTGACTGAAGACCCGCCACGTGCCAGGCAGCCTGACCGTCCCCAGGGCCTCGCAGCCCGACAGCCGAGACGGACACGTGCTCGCACAGCTGCAGGTGTGTGCACGCGTGTGCTGCCTCGGTGAAGTCCGCATTGTCCCAAGAGGAGAGTCCAGAGGGGCTTCCTCCCTTGCCGAGTGAAGGGAGGGGGCGAGCTCAGGAGAGCTTTCTGGAAGGGGCAGCTGAGCTGAGTCGAAGCCCTGCAGCCTGTCTCCCCACATGACCGCTGTTTTCAAGTCACCCTCGGCCACCCAGCGGTCAAATCCAGCTGACTGTCCTCAGCCTGCATCTAAACTCTCGTTCTCCCTGTTTCCCAACCTTCAGGTATTTGCAAACCACCACGGTGGGCTCGGTGACCCCCCATAGACACCAATGTGACTTCCAATCCTAAACAACAGGCCTGCGACACCACAGGCATTGCTGCTGTTCATTCTGATTTCAAATATGCGGTAAAACCACTCACACTAAGCAAACGTGCACAGTCCTTTGCCCCAAACACCCCACGGCCAGCCCCCCCCCAGGGAGTCCCCCCTCAATCCGTGACCAAGGCAGCCTCACCACACCGGCCGCCACACAGCCCACCTGGCCGCACATTGCATCTTCCTCGATGAGGCCTCAGCCACACCTACAGGCAGGTGATCCGTATCTGTCTCCCAAAGCCCTACCACCGCCAACTCATCCCCAGTTATCCGTTCCTCCCCGAAGGGAGAGTCTCGCAGCTAATTCCAGGCAAATTCCCACCCCCTTGCTGGGGCAGCTCAGCTCTGCAGGTGGAGCCCTGGCCCCACCTCTTACCGGCCCGTGACCTTGCGCAGGTGCCTGTCTCTCCCCACGGTCGGCAGATGTGCGGGAATCGTAATTGGGACGTGCATAGGAAGTTCCCAGGACACTATAAGGGCACCAGAGGTGTTCGATACTTGAAAACTAAGAGTCAAAATCCGTCTTTAAAAACTGAACCCACGTGAAGTTGTTTTCCAGATCCTTAAAAAGATATTATATCCAAGGTCTGCTGAGTCACAGAAGGCTAATTATTTCTTTTATGAGCAAACTTCAAAATCACAAAATCATAGAAAATTCATCTTTGGCGGTTTTATGTATATAATATATATTTGTATATACAAAATTAGTAGCTACTTTTATCCTTTTTGTGTAACAAAAATTTTAATATATAAATATATTTGTACAAATGTAAATAAATCTTTTTTGTTACACAGAAAGAAGTATCTACTTAAGTAGAATTAGAGCCAATCAGAACATAATCACAAGTTAACTAAACACATTATTTTTCACAATGGTTAGAGAAGGCCAATCTGCATGATTTTAAGCATGTTTGTGCTATCAAAATGTTAAGTTCAAACCCGTTAATTTGAAAGCATGGAAAGAATGTATTTATTGAAATATATTTGTACTTTATGCCTTTCAAGAAAGTTTTTGGGTCATCTGCAAAAAGTAGACAATCAATTCAAATAGGAATTAGAAAGGATACAGATAGAGGAATATGGGAGAAATTGTTTTATAAAACAGAAAATAAACATAGTTCTTATAACTATATATACAGCTGGGCTCTGAGCTCCCCGGCAGCCAAGACAAAACTGTAAGCCTGGCTTATCTCATAACTTTCAGTTTCTGCTTCTCAGGAAAAAAAAAATTATTTTCTTAACACTAATTTCTGAGAGAAATCTCTCACACAGAGCAAATATAGGGGCATCAGGCACTCTGGATAGAGCACAGCCTTTTTAACAACGTTTCAAGGTAAATGGAAAACTTGAATTGTATGATTGTGTGTGAAGAAAACTGCCACTTAGGTTCAGGATGTGACGTTCATGTACAACCATTGAAAGAAATTCCATGAGTGAGTGTGACGGCGAATTCTGTGTCACCCTGGTGAGCTACGGTGCCCAACATCTCGGACCAACGCCAGCGTAAATGCCAGTGTGACCGTGTTTGTGACCAATAGCTGTCATCAGCTGGCTGAGTACACGGTGTCCTCTTCATAGTATGGGGCCAGTCCAGGCAGTTGAAAGTGTCACACCGAGGGTGAAATGAGGTTCCAGAGGGGAAGGGGCTCTGCCTCGAGGCCGTGACACAGAAACTCCAGCCTGCCGCCTGCCCACAGATCTCGGGTCAGCCAGCACCACAACCGCACACGATGCCTTAAAATGAACCCCTTAAACCCCGCATCCCGCTGGCTCTGCTCCTCTGGAGAACCTGGCAGCAGGTGGTGAGGCACCCAGGGCCGTGGGCGGAAGACATGTCCCCAGTGCGAATTCCCGTCCCCGAGCACATTTCTCACGGCCAGGCCTTCGGTGGAAGCTGCAGAACAGGCAGTTGCCTCTGGGGGCTAGGTTCCGACTCAGCCATAGACCTGTGTGTGTGGCGACCAGGCCAGCAGAGTTGGCGTCGGGTCATGCAAGTAAGAGCTGGTGACGGCCACTCTTCACCCCCGGGAGACCACGAGACTGCCATAGGAGCTCGGACACAGCCAGAACACTCCAGCACCAGGAGCAGCGCCGGCCACTGATGTCACTCTTACCAGGTGACTTTCCGTAGGTTGAACAGTCATCCATCGGGCCATAAATGACATTTTCCTACATTGTCAACCAGAAAGAATTTGTTCAAAACATACCCCTGGGCAGCTAAACAAACAACCTGTTGTCCTTACTTAACATTGAACAACTACCTGCTTCCGGAGTCAACGTGGCTGGGACAGCCCTGCTGGTCACAGGGGCCAGCGTCGCCCAGGCCGGCCAGCGTCCACAGTGGCCAGGCCACCGCGGCCGTGAGTCTGAGAGGCATTTTCAGCATCAGCTCCTAGTCCAAGTATTGGGTATAGCGTGGACGAGACTCAGTCTTCTGGAAGCAATGCTCTTGGCTTGCACGATTTCAGCCCAGTGCATTTGTCAATGGCTTTCTGCTGGTCACAGCAGGCACAAGTCAGACCTAGAGGTCTGAAAACGTCCCAGACTGTGTGTGGGGACACACCCCGACGCTGAGAGCACCACAGGGAGCCTGGAGCTGCCGGGCTCACTCTCTCTGGCTGATCCGGAGAAGGGGCTCGCTGCGGTGCCGGGTCTGCACCGCCGGGTGGTGCAGCGAGCCACGCGGGGCGGGTGCAATCGAGGAACGAGTTGGGCTTCAGGTTCTATTCAGTTTTAATCTACTCGAATTCAGACAGCCACGTGTGATTCGTGGCTACCGCGTTGGACAGCACGGCCAGGCTCTGAAACCATCGTTTTATCGTAGGTTTTCAGGTCCAAAATGTTTATTTGATCACATCTAAAGGTGAGAGGGGAATGGATTAATGTTAGAAACCCCGTCAGGAAGAGAATAACAAAGGAGACCAAACAAAGTCGCAGCATCTGCGCTGTGCTCACTCACTACTGGACTCTGTTCCAGCTGTGCACACATGTGTCCAGCTCAGGACACTGGTTGGTTGGGACTGGCCCTGCTGCCGCGTGGCGGCTGCCCCTTTCGAGAACAGCCACCCACAGACCTAACCGCCCAGGCTGCAAGGAACCCGCCAGCTGCTTCCGTCCTGCGCAGACGCTCACCGGTGACAGGAGGAGGCTGGCTCTGAAGGGTGACCACACCGTGAGGCTGCAGCCCCAGGACGGGGACCAGGAGCTGAGGGCCCTGCGAGGCCGTGAGCTCAGCTGATGGAGGTGTGTGTGGGTCGCCTACCGCGGCGCAGCCAGTTCCCCCGAAACGTAGCAGCGTAAACAACAAACACTGGTTGCCTCGCACAGTTTCTGAAAGTCCAGGCTCTGAGAGTGCCTTCGCTCGTGGTCCTGGCTCAGGGTATCTTGTGAGTTTGCATCACGTGAAGGCGTGGCCAGGCGGAAGGTCCAGCACCAGCGTGTGCCTGCCACGGCCAGGCAGGAGGCCTCTCCCGGAGACGCTCTCCTGTCCTGGCCACACAGCATCGGCTTCCCAGGCAGGAGACAGCGCAAGAGAGCCAGCCGCACTGTCCTTTGGGACTCAGCCTCCTGCCATGTCCTGTCGGCCACGTGGGCCAGTCCCGAGCCCTGTGGAGTGGATGCCAGGAAGGGCCACCGGGTCGTCTCTGAGTCTGGCTGTGCAGGCTCAGCGCTTCCCACAGCCACCTGGCGCTGGTGTTGGCTTCTCCTCACTTCAAACCCAGCCGAGTTTGGTGACACATCACCCACGTTTGCAATAAGGCTTTCAGCCGGTGGGGTCCTCACAGGCAGGGCAGTTAGGTCTGTGGGTGGCTGATCTCGGCAGGGGCAGCAGCACTTCGCAGGCAGCACAAGGAGCAAGTCCCTCCCGGCTTCCCGATACCCCAAACCTGCCGCCTCCTTCCCAGGCGGCCTGCTCCCTCAGGGCTGTGTGCAAATCGTGAACCAGCCCGCTAATGCAACCACCCAGCCCCCCAGACACATGCCTGCCTCCCCTCGCCCGCGTTCCACGACAGAGTCATTCTGTCTGGAGGGTCTGTGTGTGGACAGGCGGCGCCCTCGAGGAGCAGGGACAGACCACACTGGAGCATCCCCCGCCCTGACTCCCAGTGTCCACTTGTGCTCACTCAGCCCATATTCGAGTATTTGCTTATTCAGTGAACACCCCGAGCCGGCCCACGTGCCAGGCAGGGTGCGAAGCCAGGGACACGGAGGCGGGCGCTGCCCCTCGAGGACCAGAGTCCTGCCCCAAGTTTGACCCAAGTCGAGTTTGATTAAGTCAGGGGAGATTAATTTTCCTCCCTTTGATTTGAATAAGCTATTTTATTTTCCAAACTATGATGTTTACTTTTAAAAAGCAGACAGAATGGCCCCTCAATGCACTTGCTCTCACCTGCCCGGAGCCCTCACTGATGCAAGAAAAGGAAGAGCGGCACGGTGGGGAGACGCACACGGCTGCGCCGCGTGGGCACAGCCATGAGATTCAGCAATTAAGCTGCAAGAAGCCCGATGAGCTGATGGGTTGTGGGCACACATGAGTTCGTGGGTCCATTTTAGCCAGCACCACACCCTACAGCTGTGGGCTTTTTAACACATGCAAATATTTTCTAGAGAACTAGCTTTTATTGCATATGAAAATTTTCTTTTTATGCTTTGTCTTTGATGAGTTCCAAAACCTGTATTTGCATAATGCGCTATGTCTTCATTTCCTTGTCTTGACTTACGAACAGTTGCTGCTGCCTGATTTATCCCATGAAGCACAGGATCCCGCACACTTTGCTTCTCTTGCTGCTGTGTGTGTGTGTGTCTCAGCCGCCCTCAGAGCAGCAGACACAGATGTCGCTGTAATCCCGTGTGGTGTCATCTTCAAAGGGCCAGCCTGTCGTTCCTTCTGGTGGAAAACATCAGCCCACAGTGAAAGCTGAACCACAGAGCGTTTCACTTTCCACAACAGTCGGTTTTCCTCGCCACAGCTGCAGCTGAACAGCACCTGAGTCCGCAAGGTCTCCTACGGGGCGTGGGGGAAGGACGGGAGCACAGGGAAGAGCGTGACATCGTCCTGACACCAGAGTCTCTCTCATCTGCTACCCTGTGCGTGTTCAATGATTCTACTCATGATAACTCAATTACCCTCGGCTTTTTCAGAGCTGCACAGCCACTGAGTAAGACAAGGGGCATCTGAAACAGTGAACGTAGTAACTCTCCTCAGATAAAAACATCCTCTGGGCTGGGCGTGGTGGCTCACGCCTGTAATCCTAGCACTCTGGGAGGCTGAGGCAGGTGGATCTTTTGAGCCCAGGAGTTTGAGACCAGCCTGAGCAAGAGCAAGACCCCGTCTCTACTAAAAACAGAAAGAAATTAGCTGGATAACTAAAAACATATATACAAAAAATTAGCCAGGCATGGTGGCACACGTCTGTACTCCTAGCTACTCCGGAGGCTGAGACAGGAGGATCGCTTGAGCCCAGGAGTTTGAGGTTGCTGTGAGCTAGGCTGATGCCACAGCACTCTAGCCCAGGCAACAGAGTGAGACTCTGTCTCAAAAAAAAAAAAAAAAGTCCTCGGGTTTCTCAGTCGTTATCACACCCCCCAGACCTTTCATTGACATGCTGTGTCAGGACCGTTTCAGTGGTAAAAGGCCACTGCTGGGCTCACGATCACTCGGCAGGAATGAACCTTTCCTTCGACGACGCCAGCTCTCTCCAGAAATCGTGTACGACAGGCTTCGGCGTGTGGCCCCTATCTCAGGTTTGTCGATCACCTGCTCCAGGTAAAGCCAACTCACCAGGCCACAAGCCCAATTGTCACGCCCAATCTTCCTCAGACTTGGGAAAAATGTCCCCAAAGTCTGAAGCTGGGTCGTTATCACTAAGTTACAGATATTGAAATATCCCTTTATGGTTGTAAATTACAGAAGGAGCCCGACACACACCTCACGTGTCTGGAATGAAAACAACCTGGCAACACCGGCCGTTGGCCCATCACACCCACTGCGAGTGCCTAAGCCACAGGGGCCCTCGGCAGGGACAGTCCTGCTTTCCAGGCGGGAGGTGGGGAGACCCAAGTTCCCTCTCCAGCCCCATCTGCTGAAAGGAGGATCAGAGGAGCTCAGGCACCCCAGAAGGGGGGACCCCACACCTCCTCCAGGGCCGAGAGGCAACTCGCTGTGAAGCTTCAAGACGGCCGGGCGGCCGCAGGTGGGGACAGCACACCTTGGGACAGCACCTGCCCGTGGGGCGCAGCTGTGAGCCGAGCGTGGCTGGCACCGCACGAGTGGAAAGACGACGTGAGAACAGGTCCACCCAACGGCCAGCACGAGGTGCAGGCTGAGCTGGGGACAGCTGGACGCAGCCAGTGGGATCACAGACTCCATGGCCAGAGGTTCCCGCGCTCCCCTCCCTGCATCATTCCTGGTAATGTCACCTGAGGGGCTGATATCCCACCAGGAAGAAGCAGAAAGGATCTCAACCTCAGATGAATTAAAAGAGGGAAAATGAATTAACATAGAACAAAACAGAGAGGTGGCAGGGCCAAGCCTGCCGGGCCAGAGGGGTATGGCTGAGCCTGTGGCGTGGTGCTCCCCTCCCTGGAAGTGCGCAGCTCCTCTGTCCAGCTCGGCTCACGACAGCGGACGTCTATGGATCATCCGTTGCTCCATGCCCCACGGCACTGATCACTCTCCAGTGCAACGAGGTGAAGCGGTGGGACTGTCTTGGGATTCTGCGCCTGCACCTGCAGCCCCTCAAGTCCTGCTCCGGAGCACAGAGCAGGTGGGAATGGCGGTGCCGTCTTGCAGACGCCGGTCCTCTGCGGGTCGCACCACCCTGCCCACGTGCCAGGAGGACTCTCACCAGTGACAACCTGCTACTTGTTTCTGAGGACCCCATGAACTCAACTGGTTGAATCCACTCAAAATATACGATGGTGTATTTCAAACACTCCGGTGGCACCTCTGATCTCTTCACCCGCACGCGCTAAGGACACCTTTCTTCCAAATCACCAAAACGTTCCCAAACATGTGACATAAAAATGGCCTCACTCGAGACTGGCTTCTGAATGTGGGTGGCTGTGGTGGGTTCGAGCCAATGCAGGCTGGTGGGGGAGGCATCCTCAGGGACAGGACTCACGGGCTGCTCTCCACGGACACCAGGGTTTCCTTCCTTGTCAGACGAATCCACAGGTAATGTCCACAGGTAATATCTGCAGGTAACATCCACAGGTAATATTCACAGGTAACGTCTGCAGGTAACATCCACAGGTAATATATGCAGGTAACGTCTGCAGGTAACATCCGCAGGTAATATATGCAGGTAACATCCACAGGTAACGTCCGCAGGTAACGTGCCAGAAGGGGTCCAGGAGGGGCCGGCTCGGGACCGCTGGACAAGAGTGTGCTGTGGGTTTATCTCCCTGGCCCGTGTGAGCTCAGCAGCAGCTGCCCTTCTGCAGGGAGCCTGCACACAGCGCCCTCGGGCCAGTGATGAGTTGTGAACCTCCGTTGCGACCCTCGGAACCGGTGAGCGTGGGCACCGCCACATGGGGACGCTCTTCTCTTCCAGCTCCTCTGCCTGGGCCATCCCCGGCCTCAGTATTCCTGGCACTGGAGCGCGGGCCAGCTCCTCCTCTCTGTGCCGCCCACTCCAGCAGATGCCCGGAGCTCTGTGATCACGAGTGTCCCTGTCTCCTTTTCATTTCAGTGACGTTAGACACTAAATCCCCCCAAGGACTCTTCCCAAACCTCCCGTGCCCTTTCCAGGAAAGGCCTGTTCAGAGGGAGGTGCTGACCAGCTCCTGCCCTCAGATCCGGGTGCTTCCTGCTCCTGTTTCGGGTGCAGGGACGGGGCAGCTGCCCCATGGGGCCGTCCTGTCGGCCAGGCATTTAATTAGCTAATTACAACCTGCTGACACGAACTCTCGGCGCGCGGAGCTGGGACACAGGCTTTGCCTCCCGATTCGCTTATTACGAGTCCCACATGCGCTGACGGGCTCTTCCCTGAGGGGTGGCGCGGTAATTGGTCCTTCCGAGCGAGGATCGTGGCTAATCTGTCAGAGCAGAAACCGAGTGTCACCATCTGTCAGTGCTGGCTCCAGCCGCCCCCGGCCCCGCAGTCGGGGGCACAGAGGGGCAGCGGGGAACCCAGAGCATGTCTGACGTGACGAGCACTCAGTCTCCGGTGAGCTGCCGCTGGGAGACCAGAGGACAACGTGACTGTCGGGGGCAGTGGGGACCCTGCTACCCACGTCCCATCCACTCTCTCACGTAGACTCGATGATGCCAAGTCAAGACGACTGTGGCCACAGGCCCTGGCCTGAATGACGCCGCCTTTCCAGCCAAGACGGGGAAGCAAATGCTGCCCCCAGCTCACTGATTCCCGCCCCGAAGAGCCTGCTGGCCTGAGGTGGGCTCGAGCCACGTGCTCCCAGGCTGTGGCCGGGACGGTGAGGTCCAGGAGCCTGGGGGCCTGGGGAGCGCACTTCTCGCCAGCACCCACGGGCCACGCTCGAGGAGCCCTGCCTGAGCACCAGCCAGGGAGACGCCTGTGTCTGCTGCCGACGGTGCTGTGATGGGTGACACAGACACGGTGGCTTACCCCACTGTTCTGCGGGTTTTAGGTCAAAAATGGGTCTCGCTGGGCTGAAGTCAAGGTGTCAGCAGGGATGGGGTCCCTTCTGGAAGCCCCAGGGGAGAATCCTTTCAATTTTTTCCAGCTTCTAGAAGTCTCTGTTCCTGGGCTCATGCCCGTCCTCCGTTTTCAGAGCTGGTGATGCTCAGTTCAGCGTTTCTGACATCGAGTCTCTTCCGAGTTTAAGGGCCCTGTGACTACGCTGGGCCCCCCAGGTAACCAGGACACCCTCCCTGTCCAGGTCAGCTGACAGCAGCATGCATCCCATCTGCCTCGATTCCCTTTGCTGCGTAAGCAAACGTGCCCAGGACCTGCGGATCGGGAAGTGAACATCTTTGGGGTCGTTGTTCTTCTCACCACACACCAAGAGGACTATAAGGTAAGCTTTTAAAATTGCAAAGGAAAAGCTTTATCAGTGGCGGCAAAAAGGGTGGATTTCTCCATGCGACTGGCCCAAGAAACCTGTGCTTGTGCACAGTGGGTGCTCTGTGAAGACTTACTGTGTTGGGACAAAGTGACAACAGTCTGCAAGGAGGATACAGACTTCTTAGGTTAGTAAATGACTATAAATCAGGACACATGCTTTTGGCTCCAATAAAGCAGGTTCTTTCCAAGTTTTTTAAAATGTACTAATATACACAGTAAAATAAAACATTTTCTTTGTTTTTGGTATGGAGTTTTGAGTTTTCACACATGTGCAGACCGATGTGGCCACACAACAACAGACCCCGAACAGCCCCTCATGCCTGTGGCCTCTCCTCTCCCAACCCCTGGTGTTTCCTCTGCCCCAAAAGGTCACCATCTCCTCGTTGCTGTGGGAGCTGAGTCACGAACCTCACAGCCTCTCACGACCAACCCGTCAGTCGGCACCACGCCCTGGGACCTGCCTGAGACGTTTGCTTTGTCTCTGCATAGCCGCCGCTCTGTTGACTAATGTTGGTGTGGTGCATCATTTCAGCCTCCACGTCGTTATATTTAAAGTAGGTTTCCTGTCAGCTGCTTAGTGTGGCCTTTGATTGTTAATCCAATCTGATAATCTGTTTTTTTTGGTTGATATGTTTAAGCCGTTTATACTTAATGTGATCATTGGCCTGTCTGGATTAAGTCTACTGTTCCATTATTTGTTCTGTTTGTTCCTATATTTTCCATTTCTCGATTTCCCCTTTTCTATCTTCTTTTAAATTATTAGAATATTTTTTGATATTCCCCATTAACTTCTCTATGGGAGTCAAGTCTACATCTCTTTGATAGCTGTGTGGGTGTGTGGTTGATGTTATAATTACGATTTACAAGTTTGACTTTTCACAGTCTGCTTGGAATTAGTGTTTAACTGTTTCCTGCAGAGCATGGACACTGTCCGTCCACAAGGGCCCTGGGTCGCCTTGTCTTGTGTCACTCCCACGTTGGCTGAAAACACCACGATGTTGCAGATTCTGCTTTCAACCACCACACACTGCACAGAAAGTAAGAAAACCGTCCACTTCACTTACCCAGATACTTAACATTTCTCTTGCTTTTCCTTTATTCCTGAACTTTCAACTTATTCTGTCGCTATTTCTTTCTGCCCGAAGAACATTCTGCAGTGTTTCTTTTAGCACGGGTATGTTGAAAATAAACTCTTAGGTGTTCTTCATCTGAGAACGTCTGTTTTTGCTTTCATGGATGGACGGTGTTTTGCTGGACGCAGAGTCCAGGTGAGCAGCTCTTTGCCTGCACACCTGAGCCCTGCCCACTTCTGTCTGGCTCCACAGCCTCCAGCGACAAGTCCATCAGGAGTGCTGCTCCCTACAGGCAACGTGCTGTTTCCTCCAGCCAACTGTAAGATGTTTTTCTTTGTCTTTAGTTTTCAGCTGTCTTTAGTTTGTAGCTGTCTCATTACACCGTGGCTGGGTGTGGGGTTCTGGAAGCTTATCATCTCTGGGACGGCATCGCGAATTCCACATGCAGCTCACTCACACTTTCTTAGACGGCTCACAGTGATTTTTAGCTGGCTAAAGGGAACTCTAGAGTTTTGAAGAAGTTACTATTTTCCCCAAAAACTAACTTATCAGAAAATCAAGAGTAATATACCATCCTTCCACCCCTATAAGTCCATTAGAAATAAAAAGGAAGAAGAAATGTTACTCTTTATCCTTTCAGAGAAGGGGGAAATGACAATCTCAGTTTTAATCCTGGGTCTTCCGTGTTACTTTTGTGAATCAGGCTAATGGCAGAGTAAAGGCCCGTGTGAGGATCTGGTGCAAGGTGCCCAGGGAGGGTTCCCAGCGTGTCCTCACCAGTCACCACCACAGCTGACAGGCTAAGCGGCTGTATGGCCTGGGCTGTTCTCACCGCTTTACCCACACCTTCACACTGCCCTCGTAACAACCTGGGGAGATGAGTGTCAGAATCCCAACCTGCAGGTGAAGAAAATGAGGTCTGTGTAACCTGCCCAGGAACACACAACCAGCAGGTCTAGGAAACCCATGTTCTTCAACCCTAATTTCTTGTTTGGAAAAAAAAAGGAGGCTTTGTATAAACTGAGCTGTCCTTAGAGACTCCCTTTGGAAGGGTATATATTGCTCCTCTTTCCACACATTCGATCATGTTTCTAAACCCGCCGGGACAACCAGAGCTGCCGCCCTGACTCTGCTGCCCAAGGAAACGGCTCCGTGGTTCTGGCTTCGTCCCAACTTCCTTCCTTCAAGATCCAGAATCACCAAAGACATTGCAGACACCGGGACAGAGACTTGAAAGGTGCCAGGCATGTGCAGGGATGGCAGGTGCCCTCTGGGGCTGGAGTCTTGACGCCTGGGGGTGAAGGACACACTGAGGCTGCTGCCCTGGCTGGGCCTTTGGCGCCGTCGGCCTGAGTCTCAGGCTGGGGAAGCCGTCTGGGCACCCAGGACACAGCTTTACCCGTACCGGGCGGGGCAGTGAGCGTGGGTGGTCCCAGCCGTGGGACCGAGTCGCCGTTCCAACGCTAACTGGTTGTCCAGTAAGTGCACTGACCATGTGCAAAGGGGCACGGTAAGACATCCACAGCAAAGTAAGATGAAGAAAAGTTCGGTCTGGACAAACTCACCAAGAATTTTGCAATCAGAAAATTTAGGGGAATTTTAAAAAATGTCATCATAGTTTAAAGCTTATCTTATTGCCAAAAGGAAACACAAAATATTTGAATTAGATGTGGGAGAGAGCCGTAAGGTCTTTCCCGCAGTCAGGGTCCCTAAATGTCTCCATCCAGCCCTGCCCGTAAACCAGGTCAGCAGGGCCTTGCCTTCCGGAACCCGCGCTCACCTCTTTGCTTTCTCAGGTCAGGGCATGAGCGCCTCACTGTCAGTACCCCAGTTTCTCAGGCCCAAACACCAGCTCACCCTCTGTCGCTCTGCTCCTCCTTCCCCCCTCACGCTCCTCACGGTCTGCCAGCTTTAACTCAGCCAGCCGACGCACCCTTCCCACCTGCAGGCCGCCTGCGCTCGTCCTCCTGGGCTGCTCTGAGGCCTTTAGGCTGCGCAGAGCAGGGCGCTCCTGCCGCAGGCCCTGCCGGCTCCTCTGCCCCCTCAGCCCAGGACAGCCCAGGCGCAGGTGTCCCTGAGGTGCCTCGATGCCCAGGCTGCCCCCCGCCCTGGGGGCCTGTCCCCTCATTCCGATTTCAACTCTGCTCAGAGCCTTCCCTGAAGTCCGGCAAATTCCCTGCCACCCGCCCATTGTGCCCTGGCACTCAGGGTCTGAAGTCGTCCGTTTGCTATGTGTAAGGTCTGGGAGAGCACAGCCGGCTTTGTTCCAAGAGCCAACAATAGTGCCTGGTATACAGTCAGTGCTGAATAAAGATGTTGGACTTATGAGGGGGGAAGGGGGAAGGGTGAGTTGCAAACTTGTGGCCAACAACACTAATTTGGCCTACAGATGTGTTTTGGGAGCCAGAACAATGTTACCTTAAAAAAGAAAGAGAGAAATTTCATATTAAAGGTCAGCAGATTTGGGGCTGAAATCCCATTTGCAGACCTGAGCTGGCTGGCACCTGTCACCGCTTAGTCCCTCCTGGCGTTTGAGCCGAGGGATTCCCCGTGTGGACTGTGAGGACGTGGGGGTGGGGCAGAGTGGTGCACACCCACCTGCAGCCCGTGTTGGCCTCATCAGTGACACCCAACACTGGCCTCAGATTATAGTCATTGGTGTCTTTTTTTAAAAATCACTGATGTCAAAACAAAAATCACCAACGTCAGGGCCTTAGATTGGATCAGATCAATCAAACCAGTTTCTGGAAGTGGGGTCTTCTGGATTTGGGGGTGTCGCAAAACTCCTGGGCACTCTGGGGAGGAGTCAGGAGGGAAACCCCTGGGCCCCCATACAGGGATGAGGTGTTTAAAAAGGAACCTCTGGTGCTGATGCGGAAGGAATCGAGGAAGCCACCACTGGAGGCTCCAGAAGAGGGAGGGCAGCTACAGACCTGGAGCAGTGGAGGACGGGGTGCTGCAGCCGGCACCCCGGGACCCAGCGCCCACCCTCCCCACCCTCCCGGACTGTCTGCCATGCTGGAGGTGAGGCTGCTCCCGGAGGCCCTCAGGCCTAGGACAGTGACAGTGGCGGGAGCTTAACTGGGCAGGAGGGAGGCCGTCCCACAACCGCATCCTAGCTAGTCCCGATTTATCCCGCACCCGACCTCTGCCAATGGACACCCAGTGCCGGCAGCCTCACTGGCCATCCCAGGGGAAGGGGTGTGCTGGGGGTGGGCGGGACGCCAGGCCCCGGGTTGGGACGTGCTCAGCAAGGAAGGTGCCAACCCTGCCTGGGCAGCCCCAGGACGTGTGGAAAGGGGACATGGAGGCCCCAACCCCTACAGACTTGGGGGTCCCACATCCTGTCGGGGCAGGGGCAGGGCAGGTGGAGGTGGGCACAGGTGGCCGCCCTGGGGCAAGGCCTGGAGGTTGGACTGGGGTTTGCGCAATGTGGCTGGGCTCTGCACAAAGGGGGCCTGAGGATGGCTGACTGACGAGGGAGGGGCTCCCTCGGACAGGGGTGGGAGGGAAGGAGGAAAGACAGACGGAAGGAAGAGGTGCTCCCCTCCTGTTTGCGAGGCCCCTTCTTCTCTGGGGGTGGCTCCGCAGGGGATGAACGGGCATCTGGCTGGGGGGCCGCTGGCCGTCTGGGTGTTTCTGAACCGGGAGGAGCAGCAGAGACACCAAGCGGTTCCAGCACTTCGGGGCTTCTCCGCCCCCCCTCCCCCCAGGGCTGGATCACCGATGTCCTCCCAAGAGCACCAGCAACCGGCGCCCTCCCGTCCATGTGGCGCCTGACAGGTTCCGACTTCCGAAGGCCGAGCCCAGTCCTGGCAAAGCCGTCTGAGGACCTGTCCAGAGGCACAAAGACCACTGGCCCAGCCCAGCCCAAATAGCACTGCAGGCCGGCACAGCCCAAGACAAAGCCACCCCTTCCCGCCAGCCCCCAGCCCTGCTGCAGGCCTTGTGCTGTTAAGATTAAGACGCTAATCTGTGCTTCATCTCCGGGCCTTTGAGGCCACTTTTCAAGGTAATTCAGCGCCACCCATCTGAGGACTTGAGGCACGAAACCTAAGGCAGGAATGACCTTTCATTCCCATTGGAGGCTCTAACGAATGCTTCAACAGGTGAAGCCTTTAAAGTCAGCCTTTTATTCCGTCCTGACAATACTGATTGATAACACGCAGCTAATCTCCTGCCTTTGTTCCCAGGGGGCAAAGGTTTAGCTGCCCCATTTGAATCCCGATCTTTTAACCATCCAGCCAGTAAATCATAACGTGGCCTGAGGCCTGAGGACTAATTCTCTGCGGGAAATGCTCTCCTGGGACCCTGAATGACCAAGGCCTGCCCTTGACTGAATGCTGCTTCTCCCCGGTCTTAGAAATTGGGGAAGCCACGTGCAGAATGCTGTCTGTTGTACCACGGACGGGGAGACGCACATCAGAGAGCATCGTCTGCAGCGTTCAGGGGAGCTGATCTGAGCAGAGGCAGGTGAGTGACCATGTCAGAACCTCTCCAGGGTCATCAGCTCAGCTCCAGCCGCTGCCCAGCAGAGAACAGTCCTGTGCGGGAGGCCCAGGCGCACAGCCTGCCCTGGAGGACACCATCCCAGGGAGACTGCCCAGCAGGGGGCGCTCCATGGGCCTTCTCCTCCCTCCTCTCACACACAAGGAGGGCCCGGGAGCTTCCCGCCCTGCACAGGGCCTCCCGTCCAGGAATGCTCTCTCACCCATCCTAGGCCCAGCTTCTCCAGAGGGAGCTGGAGCCCAGTATAGTCCGGTGCAGATGTAATGAGAACCACATTAAAAAGATAAAAAATTGGCCGGGTGCGGTGGCTCACGCCTGTAATCCTAGCACTCGGGGAGGCCGAGGAGGGTGGATTGCTCAAGGTCAGTAGTTCGAAACCAGCCTGAGCAAGAGTGAGACCCCCGTCTCTACTAAAAATAGAAATAAATTAATTGGCCAACTAAAAATACATAGAAAAAATTAGCCGGGCATGGTGGCGCATGCCTGTAGTCCCAGCTATTCGGGAGGCTGAGACAGAAGGATCGCTTAAGCCCAGGAGTTAGAGGTTGCCATGAGCTAGACTGACACCATGGCACTCTAGCCCAGGCAACAGAGTGAGACTCTGTCTCAAAAAAAAAAAAAGAACATCTTTTTTCCCTTAGATTCTGATTTTTATTACTCCAGTCATCAGAGCTACCACCTGTTGAGTGCCTCTTACGGACCAAGCACTTTATGCTCTCACAACCTGGGAATATGGATTAGCCCCAGACAGGTCAAGAAACCCAACCAAGGTCCTACAATAATAAGAGGTCGCCCTTAGAATCTAACTGAGGCCTGTATGACTCCAAGTCTTATACCAAGATTGTTTATGTGACAAATTATTAAATATCAACAAATACAAATAATAATTATTGAAGAAGAAAACATTTTCTATTTTTAGAAGCGACATAGCACAAGCACATCATAGATTCTGCATGGAGTGGCATGGTCAACAGCCGCACCATTATTCCCAGCTCAGTAATGGAAAAGACTCTCTCTCTCACCTGCAGTAGAGTCAACATTCTCCCAGGCAGCTGCTCCCCCAAGCACATCATCCACTTCTTTCAGCTTTGGATACTTCCGATTTGTTACCTAACAAACAAAAACAAGCCTTCAGACTACAAGTAAGTGAATGGTACAAACCTGGGACATCAAACCCCAACTGCGGTCAAGTATCTCCCAGACTTCCTTCCTGCAACAAAGAATGGAGGGGCACCAAATAAAAACAAAGCTCCTGATCACACAGAGCAGCAAGCTCCACTGGAATTTAGAGGGTCCATGACTGGGATGCCTCCCAAGCAGAAGAGAGAGATTCAGCTGTCACAGATCTCTGCAAAGACTGGAGAGTCATGCCAGTAATCCCAGCACTTTGGGAGGCTGAGGTTAGAGGATCACATGAGGCCAGGGGTTTGAGACCTGCCTGAGCAACAAAGACCCTATCTCTACTAAATAATAAAAAAATGTAGCAAGGCATGGTGGTGGTTCCTGTAGTCATACCCACTCGAGAGGCTGATGCAGGAGGATAGCCTGAGCCCAAGAATTCAAAGTTGCAGTGAGCTATGACAGTACCACTGCACTGTAGACTGGCTGACAGAGTGAGGCCTTGTCTCAAAAAAAAAAAAATCTTAGGTGTGACTCTCTTCTTCCATACCTCTAAGAAATTTGATTACCCAAGATGAAAGAAACAAATACAACTGAAGCCAAGCAATACCATTTAGCTAAGTATCCCAGCCACTCCCTCCCGGCAGACAGCTTTCAAAGCAAGTCCCACTTAGTGTTCTTCCCTAGTTTTATCATCTATCGCTGAAATTTCAGGGTTACATAAGAGTTCACTCTTCCCATAGTTTCAGACTCTAAACTCCCACAACACAGCCATAGGTCTAGTATAATAGTATGCAAACATTAAGAATAAGGTAGGCCGGGCACAGTGGCTCAGGCCTGTAATCCTAGCACTCTGGGAGGCTGACGTGGGAGGATCGCTCAAGGTCAGGAGGTCAAAACGAGCCTGAGCAAGAGCAAGAACCCCATCTCTACTAAAAATAGAAATAAATTAATTGGCCAACTAAAAATACATAGAAAAAATTAGCCGGGCATGGTGGCGCATGCCTGTAGTCCCAGCTACTTAGAAGGCTGAGGCAGGAGAATTGCTTGAGCCCAGGAATTTGAGGTTGCTGTGTGCGAGGCTGACATCATGGCACTCTAGCCTGGGCAACAGAGTGAGCCTCTGTCTCAAAAACAAACAAACAAACAAAAAAGAATGATGTAGCACCAATGTGCTCTAACTTCTAAGAAGTAAAGGTATTCTAAAAAGCAAAGACCCATTATCAAGGGAAAATAACAATCTACAGCACATTGTGCATCATTCACTTACTGAACACCCACTATATTCTAGGTTTCATTCTAGGCATTCAGGCTAAAGCATAGGAGGCAACAAAACAAAAAAATCCCTGCCTCCGGAGAGCTTATGTCCTGGTGTTAACAAACAAAGCAGTAAGTAAATTACGTAATGAGTCCAGTGAAAAATTTTAAACAGGGAAGGAGGACATATTGGAGGGAGGGGATACAATTTAAAATATGATAATCAGGCTGGGTGTAGTGGCTCACGCCTGTAATCCTAGCACTCTGGGAAGCCGAGGTGGGTGGATCGCTCAAGGTCAGGAGTTCGAAACCAGCCTGAGCAAGAGCGAGACCCCATCTCTACTAAAAATAGAAACAAATTAATTGGCCAACTAAAAATATACAGAAAAAATTAGCCGGGCATGGTGGCACATGCCTGTAGTCCCAGCTACTTGGGAGGCTGAGGCAGGAGGATCGCCTGAGCGAGTTTGAGGTTGCTGTGAGCTAGGCTGACAGCCATAGCACTCTAGCACAGGCAACAGAGTGAGACTCTGTCTCAAATAAGTTAATGAATAAAATACGATGATCATTTAAGTAAAGACAAGATCAACAAGTACGGCGGCTATCTAGGCGAAGAGTGAACCGGGCAAAATAACGTGCAAAAAGCCCTGTTAGTGCCACGTGCACGAGGGGGATCCTTCAAGAGGCCGGCATTACTGAGGCAAAGGAGCAAGAGGAGGAACATTAGGACTTGAAATCAGAAACGCAGGCTGGGAGGGGGCCGGTGCCCAGCCTGGTAGGCCCTGGCAGAACCTGAGAGGGCCGTTATCTGACCAGGCTTTCGCAGCATCACTCCGGCCACTGTCTGAACACGGCGAAGGGAGCCAGCGTGGGGCAGGATGCCCAAGAGGAGGTGGCTGCAACAGCCCAGGAGAGGAGCCTGAGGCTCGGCCAGGGAGACGGCACCGGCGGGTGAGAAACGGGGGGATCCCGGGTGTATTCGGAGGCAGCCACCACAGGATGTGCGGCCGACAGGAGGGCGTGAGAGAAGGAGCGGACAGAGGCGGACGCCGGCCCGCGCTGGCGCCCGGGCCCACCTTGCGAGTGACGTTGTGCACGTAGGGGCAAGTGTTGCAGGCGAAGCGGTGGCAGCGCTGCCCCTCCTCCACGATCAGCCCGTTCCCGCAGCACGGGCAGAAGAGCAGCATCGTCTCGGACGCTGCCCCGCAGGCTCCCGCTCCCGGCGGCTCCCGCGGCAGCTTGGCGGCTACGCGCCGCCCGGCTCCAACTTACATTGGTCCTGGCAGCCGCCCTTCTTCTGAGCCCACCAATAGGCACGTCGATTTCGCGCTCCCAGTAGACATTGCGGCAGGCCGTTTCGCACTTCTCATTGGTCGTCGCAGCCGCCCGGCCCCGGGCGCACCAAGGGCAGGGCTGCCTGGCTGGGGCGGGCCGTAGCTCCCGCGCGTGCGCGCTCCGCCTCCCCAGCGCGGGCTGGCGGTGCCCACCGAGCCCGTCCAAGGACTGGCGGCCCTGGAGGAAGCGGAGGCCGCGGGTCGGCTCGAGGCGCCGCAGGACGATGAGGACGAAGAGGAGGCGCTGCCGCACTCTGAGGCGGTGGACGTGTTCCAGGAAGGTCTCGCCATGGTGGTGCAGGACCCGCTACTCTGCGATCTGCCGATCCAAGTGCGCGGGCAGGAAGGGCGGCCCGGGGGCTGCTGCGTGCGGGGGTTGGGCCGGGACCGGGGGCTGCGGCCCGAAGGCCGAGGAAGACGCCTCTGGGCGTAAACGAGGGTCTTACCCTGGGCCGGTGGGGGGGCCTAGGGTGAAGCCAGCGAGGCATTTGCCTGGGGCGCGGAGTTTAAAGGGGCACCAAAAAACTTACTAGTCAGGCTGAATGACATTTTAATGTAATATTTTTAAAAGTCAAAGTTGACTCAGAATCAGTCTAAGCAACATCGAAAAGGTAAGCAGAATATTAAATTTTAAATGAAGTCAAGATGAGTATTACTGCTTTTTCCATTTTCCTCAAGCATCAATATGCTTTGGTGTGATACTGCCTTTATTAAATTCGTTTATGTTTTGCCCATCATGTGGATGGTTAAAATTAACTTGTATTTCTTCACTGTTGTATTAAAGTTACTATTACCACTGCTGATTTTTGGCGCCTTGGTAAATTTTGCACACCCACCTTACCCTAGTGCTGGGACTCTGGCCTAGATCCTGGTGGTCAAGGACCCTTGGGGTGAACTGAGGGTCAAGCCCAGTGTTTCCCTACCCAGATCATGGGGCTGATCCTCCTGTGAGTTCATTCTCCCTGCCTGTTTCTTTGCACTGCTTTCCCCAGAGACTCTGTCAACTTTGGATATTAAATAAAAATGTGGGTGGAACATGAGATTGGGCTGGAGAAACACTAACATACACGATTAGCCCCTTCCCTTCCTTGCCCTTCATAAAATGGAGCATCACTTCTTGGCAACTGTCAGCTTGTTTTCTTTGTTGTTGTTTGAGGTAGTTAAGAAAGCCAGGCTTCCTACTTCCACCCTTGGTCTTTTCTAGGTTACTTTGGAAGAGGTCAATTCCCAAATAGCACTAGAATATGGCCAAGCAATGACAGTCCGAGTGTGCAAGATGGATGGAGAAGTGATGCGTAAGTGCCGCCCGCCTCCCTTCAGGCTGTGGTCCGAGCTTTCACAGGGACAAGATGTTAGGCTGGTGAGCACAGACTCACAGGCCATGCCCAGGGGTATTGGGACAACCACAAACCTGCCTTGCCCAACACATCAGAGCTCAGCAGAGGTTCTGGGTTACTCTCCTGCCATCTGAGGACGTGGCTGTGGGTTCCCACTATGGATCTTCTCCCCTTTGTGTCCGTGGTTACAGCTGTGGTTGTAGTGCAGAATGCCACAGTCCTGGACTTGAAGAAGGCCATCCAGAGATATGTGCAGCTCAAGCAGGAGCGTGAAGGGGGCATTCAGCACATCAGCTGGTAAGTGGAGCAGCAGCTCCCAGCTCCACCTGAGCACGTCACCACTGAAGTGACAAGCTCCCTGTTACAAGAGTTCAGACAGGGCAGGGGCTTCTGTGCCTGGGACTCCTGCCTCAGCTGTTCTTTCTAAACATACTGGCTCTTTCATGTATATCACCCCACCCAAGCTGCTTGATACCTTCACTTGGGGACGCCTTAGACCATTTCCAGTGTGTCTGGAAGGGGCCTCCTTAGTTACAGGTGGTGCATCTGTCAGGGCTCCTGTCCCTCCTCACCTACGTGCTGCCAGCCCTTGCTCTCCTTCGGGATGAAGTGTCCTGTCAGCTGAGTCTTGGCACTGTCACTTGTTTTATTAGCAAAGTGTGTTTGGACCCGCTGCCCCATACAGCCCTTTGAGAACAGTGCCTCCTTACAGCTGCCTCAGGCCTAATGTGTACACTGTGTGGGAGAAAAGCCCAGATGGGGAGGACAGCTGCCCCGGGCCCAATAAGGCTGATGCCTCGAGTCCCTGTCATGCACAGCCACTCGGGTCACCCTGTTTAGGGCTTATAGTTTACCTGAGCCCCCTTCTTGCAGGTCCTACGTGTGGAGGACATACCATCTGACCTCTGCAGGAGAGAAGCTCACAGAGGACAGGAAGAAGCTCCGAGAGTAAGCATAGACCACATCTTTAGCTGTAGGGGGACATCTGGTCTATTGCCCTCCAGTCCCCCATGCTCTGCTGGAGCGGGACAGTCCCCTCCCAGGAAGTGAGGCCCTCCTGCAAGGAGCTTCGTTGGGGCTGTCCCCATGAGGAGAGTGACAGGCAGAGGTGCAGCTTGAGGGGACCTGCCGTTTCTCACCTGCAGCAATAACTCAGGGCTGCACAGTGCCAGCAGGAAGGAAGGGAGAGTGGGCATGGAGGTGAAAGGCTGCCCTGCTGGTACAGTACGGGTCTGTGGGAGGATGGCCACTACCACCTCCTGGCTGTCCTGGATGCCACTCATTCCCACCTGTTGTTTCTTGGTCCCTCACAAGCCTCTGGTGGGGAGTCACAAATGTATACTTCTGTAGGTCAGACAATTTACACCCTCCCTTCTCTTTCAGTTATGGTATCCGGAATCGGGATGAGGTTTCCTTCATCAAAAAGCTGAGGCAAAAGTAAACCTCCAGATAAGGACAACTCTATTCACTGGTGGTCGAGCTTTTTCCCAGAAGGATGGTGCCCTCAAGTCATTGTCCCTCTTTCACAGAAAGGATGTTGAGGTGGCCTTGGCCCAGCTGTGTCCACCTGGAGCTGTCAGCATGAACCCTACAGCCCTCAGGACTAGGACTGGGTGAACCAGCACTCCTTTCTTTCCTGTATACTTGGCATGAGCCTACCTGTCCCTGGGCCCAAATACCCTGATCACACAGCCAATCCTACAGGGCTATGGGCCTGGCCCTGTGTACAGAATAAACCTATTTGGTTGTGAGTTTGAAAAGTGGAAAAATAACGGTACCCTGGGTAGGAGAGACTGGGGCTACCCCATCACAGAGGGGAGGTAAGAGGAGGTAACTGTTGCAGGTGAGTCCTAAAGCTCAAGAGGTCACACTTGAGACTTGTGGCGACAGCACTCCCCAAATCACATGATTCTGTTACCATGATCTCCACAGCAAGGAGGAAATAATAACAGGGCAGCTATGTCTCTGTTTCTACTTGGGAAGTAAGGGCATCCTAGAGCCCACAGTGGAAACGAGCATGTAGCACAGCTGTGGGTAGGAGCTCCGGCCTCAGCCCACAAGGTTCACCTACACCAGTGCCTTCATCAGGCTTAGTGAAAAGGGAGGCAGCATAGGGTGAGAATTGGGACTGCTGAGGGTGAAGGGAGTACTTCCCAGTGGGGGGGGGGGTAGGGTATATAATAGCACATCCCTAAGGCCTTGCCCCAGCATTGGCTGCCAGCCACTCTAAGGAAGAGGAGGAGCAAGGTGCGCCTACCTGGGAAGTGAAAGAGCCTATGACGGTATCTGACACTTAGTTGCATGTCCTGGGGAATTGTGAGTCGGAGGCCAGGGGCCCGCAGGACCTCCCTGTATAGCCCCTAGCCAGAAACCAGGTGGAAGGAGGAAGAAGCCCTGGTCAAGTTAGTGGCAGCTAAAACGCTCCCAGTCCATTTATTGGCCACATGAGGTGGTCGTCAAGAGACTAGTTAGAAGTTTATCACAGGAAGTAGTATAATAAATGCCCGGCAGTATGAAGGGTTCAACAGATGTGAATAAGGCACAACAGGTCTGTGTTCAGGAAACAGATGAGTCCCATAGGCCTGAAAAGCTAAGGATGGTCGTGTCCGTCTGGCTCTGGCCTGAAGCGTGTGGCTACCAGTGCTGGCAGCCAGCTCAGTGGAGCTGAGCATCCAGTTCGTACTTCTCACAGAACTTGTCGGTGAAGGGGATGCAGGTCAGGAACTCACACCATTCACAGCGGACAGGATAGAAGTAGAAGAGGACCACCAGGCCAGCTAGGAGGCCCAGGAAGACCACCTGAAAGATGATGATCTGGCAGCGCTTACGGTACAGGTCGAACTTGCCAAAGCTGATGTAGGGCAGGAAGGCAAAGGAGAGGAAGAGGCCACTGATGAAGCCCGAGATGTGGGCAAAGTTGTCAATCCAGGGCAACAGCCCGAAGGTGAAGAGGAAGAGCACCACAGCAAGCAGCTTGAAGAAGGCACGCCAGGGCCGTGCCAGGATCTGCCAGCTCTGGAAGAGCTCCACAAAGAGGCAGGCCAGGATGCCAAACTGCGAGCCGGCAGGGCCCACCTGGGAGGCAGTGGGGGTGGCTGTGAGCCAGTGGGGCTGAGTGGGCCCCCCTAGACCCAGGGCCTCGTCTTTCCGTCCCACCTCCCATGGCCAAGAGCGCATCAGGACTGAGGAGCCAGATGCAGATGCCCCCAGGCTGGGTGCCATAATAGACCCAAACTCAGTGCTCGACATGGACTGACTTCACACCAGACCACAGGTACACACAGGAGGGTCCCCACCCTGAGGGGCAGCCTTACCTCTGCCCGGTATGGCAAGAAGATGGCACTGGCCAGGTTGCCGGTGACACCGCTCAACAGGTAGATGATGGCTATGCGGTGCCAGCCTGCCAGCTTCTCCAGGTCCCGTAGGACGGTCATCTGGAAGCAGACAGACACCAGGCAGTGCAGGATCCTGTGGGGGGTGGCAGTAGGGAGGCACTCAGCAGGGAAAGGGACCTCTCTGCCACTCCCAGCCAGCCACTCCTGGGGTCCCAGAGACCACACCACCCAGCCCACAGTGTCACTTGCCCGGCGTGCAGGAAGAGGGACAGCCACAGGCGGTAGAACTGGTCAGGCACCTCGGGGTTGAGGAAAGGCAGGAGCCCACACACGTCATCCATGCAGTGCACCTGTGCAGAGTGGCCCGTCAGGACCCACAGTGGCTGGGCAGAGGGGAAGCACACTCGCCCTGGAGACCTACCTGAGAGCAGAGTGTGGCCTCCTCATGGAAGTAGCCCCTCATGAAGTCACAGTACTCACGGGAGGTGATCTCACACCTGGAAGGTCAGGCTAGGGTTTGGAGGATGCTACTTTGCAGAGGGACTGCTGGGGTCCAGGGGCAACTTTCAGCCCCACCCACCCACCTTTGTTGGCCCTGAACAAGTCCAGACCCTTTCCCACCCCACACTCCTTGATATATTGGGTTATTTCAGGACTCGGTGAGGGAGAAGGGCACAGCCCTGGCGCAATGTTCTTGAGACCGGAGACCAGCTGCACACTCACACAGGTACACCTACCTGCCCTTGGTGCCGATGCAGCAGGGCCGGCCTGTTATGACACAGTCCATGTGGGGATGGTTGGTGTGGTTCCCAGCGCTGTTTTTGGTGCAGATCTGGGTCACAAATGGGGGTGAGATGGGTCAGGACCTCCTCCAACCCTCCACCCCACACCATGTTTGGGGTTGAAGCAAAGACGGACACGCTCATGAGGTGGAAAACAGGCCTTCCTTGACTTCAGGCAGGCCACCACACCCTGAGCCTCAGCTGGGCCATCTGTCAAACTGGAATAATATCATTTGACATTTGAAGTCTTCACCTAGCTCTCTTGCTGTGACTACTTGCTCAGAGGGGCAGGACGGGCTGTGCAAAGGCCAGGGGCACATCATCTGAAAATATGTGAGTCTCTGGCATTACTAATGGGTGGGTGTGGCTTCCTCCACCACATGACAAAGGTGATTCACCAACAACCCCCCACCCCAGCTCACCGGCCACTTGGTGATGTCTTCTGGCCACTCGTGGGGGTCTTCAGATGAGGGTTCATCACACACCCTGCATGAGCCAAGTGTGTGGTCAGACCCTGCTTCAAGCCCCTAGCATTGGCACCCTTCCACCCAACTCAACACCAAGGGGAGCATCCCTCCATCACACCCCCCAGGAAGGCGTGGACTAAAGCAGGTAGGAGATTGGCCCGCAGGACTGACCTGGGGTCCTGGTGGCAGACGGAGCCAAACTGCCTCTTGTGGCCTGCAAGGTCTGGGGCACTGGGATGGATGGGCCACTTCACCCACACTGCCAGGGTGGACTGTGGAGGGGACACAGGGTCAGCCCCTGGTCAGAGCCCACCCCTTACCTAGTTTAGTCAGGGCAATGTGGTGCCTCAGGGAGTCAGGGGTCAAAGGCAAAACCACTGAAATCCTCCCTGTGACTCTACAACTCACCCTCTGAATTTATACTCTTAAAATGCGCATGCATGTTGGTAGAGATTCTGTTACAAGGTGTTCAGCAGCATAATTATTATTAACTTAAAATTAGAAACGACCTCTGTGCCCTAAATTAGGGAACTGGTATAAACTATGGCACCTGCATATAAGATGATGTGATAAAAGTTTGGATCAACCTTTTTAAAAACTGTTTAGTGGGGCCGGGCGCGGAGGCTCACGCCTGTAATCCTAGCACTCTGGGAGGCCGAGGCGGGCAGATCACTCGAGGTCAGGAGTTCAAAACCAGCCCCAGCAAGAGCAAGACCCCATCTCTACTAAAAAATAGAAAGAAATTAATTGGACAACTAAAAATATATAGAAAAATTTAGCCGGGCATGGTGGCGTGTGCCTGTAGTCCCAGCTACTCGGGAGGCTGAGGCAGAAGGATTGCTTGAGCCCAGGAGTTTGAGGTTGCTGTGAGCTAAGCTGACGCCACGGCACTGTAGCTCAGGCAACAAAGTAAGACTCTGCCTCAAAAAAAAAAACAAAACTGTTTAGTGGGATAAAAAGGCAATACCGGTTATGTAAACTTTAAGACACATGCACACAAACAAGACACATACTCAGTGAGTACACCCAAATCAAAAGACCAATTAAAAAAGTCAAATGATCATCTTTGGGGCAAGGAGATGGAGCTGGAGGAGGATGGGATAAGAACGAATGAGATGGGAAAGGCCTTGCGCAGAGGGACGTTCGATGTGTCGAGGATGAAGGTACAGGATCGCTCAACCATGTCAATCTGAAGGCTGAACACACAGAACAGACAAGGGTGGGAGCCGGGGCAGGGAAACGCACCGAGCACTCCTCCTCCGACGTCTGCACGCAGCCCGACCTGTCGTTGCGCACGCAGCAGGCTGAGTGCTTTTCGCGCTCGCGCGCCGCGTGGATGAAGCTGTGCACCTGCGGATCCTGGCGCATGCAGGGCGAGAACTTGGCACCCAGATGAATGAGGGCCTCCTGTGGGTGAAGGGGTACGTGCAGCTGTGGCCCCAGGCCCCGCCCTCTGGGCACCTCCAGGCGCCGCCCCCAGCCCCGCCCTCACCGAGCTGGGCCCGATCCAGAAGTTCTCCTGCTGCACGTACTTGACGTTCTCGTAGACCCCGCGATTCCGCAGCACCTAGGAAGTTGGGGAGCTGGATCAGACAGGCCAACGTGGCCCCTCTTCTCCCTGACTGGGGTAGGAGGGGGTCCAAGCCCAGACTCCAGTCATCTGGGCCCAGGGAGGGGACAGGGGCTCACCGAGTCCACCGTCTCATGCTGCGAGAAGCCCACAGGCGCGATGCCATAGATGCACACGGCTAGAATGGTGACGAGCGAGTGCACGAAGGTGAGCCAGTAGGTGAAGAAGGGCCTGTGAGGTGGAGCATCAGCAGGGGCCGCATCCCTGACCCACAGCCCCCACCCTTACCCAAGAGCCTCCATCCCCCCCCCAAGGATTGCCAGCCCGTACTGCATCCATACCACACACCCACCTGTGGTCATCCATGTCCTCAATCTGGCGCTTGACGTAGCTGTCGATGCGCTTGCGGTAGGTGCGGTTGGTGAGCCGTCCCACCATGCCCAGCCCATATGGCCGCTTCTCCCTGGCAAAAAGCTTGCGCACCGGCACCGCGATGCGCTGGCCCCGTCGCTGCCCGGTGGTGCTCACCACCTCCTGCCGAAGCCGCACCTTGGGCTGTGGGGCTGCTGCGCCCTCCTTCTGCTTCCGCCAGCCACGCTCCAGGGGCCTGGAGGGAGCCAGTGCGTTTACCTCCCTCCCCAGCCCCCCAACCTGCTACCGTTCCATTCCTCACCACAGCCTCCGGGAACCGGGACACCCGTCTGTCTCCATCCTGCCCAGGACTAGTGGTGAAGATGCTGAGTGAGTCATTCAGCATCAGCCTCCTCCTTACCAGTAAAAGAGCAACCCTGCACCCCTCTGGGGATGGCAGGGAGGAGGGAACCAGGACGCACCAGAGGTTCTGTGCTTTAGCAAGTATTAACTATGTCACCTGCTGCTCCCCGCTGGATTCTGTCCAGCCCCCAGGCTGTGGGACTGCTGTCCCATTCCACAGATGGGCAGTTGAGATGGGCGTCATGCCCAGCCCTGGGTCTCCCACCTATGGTGGGTTCCCGGTCCATGAAGCAACCCTTTCCATCACCCCCAACTGTGAGCGCCAGAGCCTTGCCCAGCTGCCCCTGATGGGCCACAGGTTCTCCAGGTGGACCCCCCACCCGCCTTCTGCACTCACAGCATCAGGTGGCTGCGTTCCAGTTCGCTGCGGTCTAGGGCCCCGCCAGTGAGGTCCGCCTGCTCCGGGGCTTTCTCCCAGTCCTTGAGCGCTGCCTCCGATGGCGACTCAAAAACTTCGTCTGGGTACGTGGACAGCTCCTCGTGGAGGACACCTTCCTGAGCAAACAAGTGCTGTCAGGGTGGACGCAGAGATGAAGAGGACCGGGGAGATGGTCTGGGTGCTTCTTACCCGGGCAAAGAAGGACGTGTCCAGCTCATCGGGGAAGTCAGCTGTGTCTTCCTCCAGAAAGCTGGCAGGAGTGAAGCTTCGGCGCTGCACGCGGCGCAATGTGCCATCCCTAACCGAGCGGCCCTGAGGGCAAGGAATTGAGCATGGGACCCAGAAGCCGGCTTGGTCCCCATCCCCACTCTTGGCCCCTGCACCCACCTTCACCAGCGCTGCTGCTGCCCGGAAGCTCATCTTGGCCACCGACTCACGCTTGCGCCGCCGCGGGAGCCGGTTGAAACCTGAGCGGGAGCTGGAGAAGGAGCAGAGGGAGGCAGCACCTGGCGTGACGGGAGTGTGCGGGGCACTCAGGCCATCCACAGCATCATCTGCCACCCTGAAGGCCCGGCCGCGGGCCAGGGGGTCTATAATCTGGCGGAGGGGAGGGGACGCTGGAGTCAGAGCCGAGTCAGCAACACGGGGGCTCCTAGCCCACTCAGACCCACACAAGCCTTGCGTGCAGAGTGCGACTGCTCCTCCTCTCACTCCTCATGGGCCCCTGGACAGCTATATGGGCACCATCCCCACCCTACAGCCCCTAGAGGGGTCCTTCTCCCTGCTAGTAGGGCCTTTGCACTGCTGTTCAGCCTGGGACACCTTCCCATCCAGGACTCTGTCCCCACTACAAGGTCCCCCTTCCCACAGAGTATCTCAGGTGCCGTCATGGGACTGACCACTCTCCCAGAATAGGAACCTCCTCTGCTTAGGCAGGCTGTGTCCCCAGCCCCAGCCCGAGGAGAATGAGGGGCCTGCAGGGGCCGCAGCGGGCGGCATACCTTCTGCATGCCCAGCTGGCAAGGCCCCACATACAGTGGGGGTGGTGTCTCAGTGCTGGTCAGCGACACATTGTCCTGGCTGGGCAGGTCCAGTTCCCGGATGACTTGGGGCTTCAGCTTCCCATAGCGCTGGCTGCAGTGACGGATGCTCTTGCGCTGCCACTTCTGGGTGCTGTCACTGTCCTTGCTCACTCCAAACCAGTCAGCTGTCCCCCTGGCATAGGAAGGACTCAGCAAGGGACAGCCATATCTCCCTGCTCCTAGGCAGGGGGCTTCAAAGGTCCTCCTCTGGGACAGCATGCCCTGCCCCTGACTTCTAGTCACCCCAGGGTCCAGGGTCTGGGTAGTCATGGTCTAATTAAGAGGATGAGTGGTTGCCATCGCTGGCCACACCCTAAACAGTTAGCCAACTCCAAATTCCCACTAGACCACGGCTAGCAGGCCTTACCCAGTTGAGTGCTTCACATGGGCCCTCACCCTATCCCTAAAGGGGAACTGAGGGGAGACATAGCGTCCAGACAGGAAGCTGAGAGCTCAGCCCAAAGGAGCTTGGCCCCAGGCAGCAGCCGAAACCCAGGACACCACAAAACTCAGACAGTAGGTGCTACAGGGCCCGGAAGGCTGTACACAGCCCTTGGACATGCAAACAAAAACACTTGTAGCACCCGCTGTTAAGAACCCCAGGGAATGCCAACCATGCTGGCAGCTTCCAAGAGGCTGCATGCCATTCACATGCCAGAAAACACCAACACACTCATGACCTGTATGAGGCACCTGAGCAGGGACCAAGAGAGAGACTGGTGCGGTGGGAGGGCCCTGCAGGCAGCCTGGGCACCCAAGAGGGGCAGAGTGTGGACGCGCCCAAAGCGTACTTGTCGGCTGCTGTGAGGCCAGAGCATTGGGGAGTTGGAAGAAGGAGAGCGTGAGTATTGGGGGAGCGGGGCATGAAGAGGGGTGACGGGAGAGCAGTCGGTCCCCAGAATAGGAGGAGGACAGGAGATGTGAGGACTAAGACCAAGGAGAACACAGGGGCAGGAGGGGCCCCCGCCCCAGTTCCCGCCCAACGTGCCTGCCTCTGCCCCCCACCCGTGGTGTGGCCAGGACAGTGCAATACCTGCGAATGGTCTGTGTGATGGACGTCTGGCGCTGCAGCACTGGCCGCCGGGGCTCAGGGTGGGGCGAAGGGACGCGGGCTGTCTCCGCTGGCATACTCACACTCCGCAGGAAAGCCTGGCGCCTCAGGGGCTGGGCAACAGGGTCACAGTGAGGGGACTGAACGGGGCATACCCACAGCCCCTGCTGACCTGGGCCTACCTGCAGGAAGCTGGGCTCCTCTGCAGCTGGGGGCACCACAGCTGGGATGTCCAGCTTCAGCCAGGGCGGCTTCTTGCGCTGCAGACTGCTCGTGCTGTCTCTGCGGGCCTCACTCATGGTTCCAGGTGCAGTGAGGCAGGCCTGGAGCAGGGGTTGGGGGTGCCGTTCAACCATGACAACACTAACAGACCTCTGAGGACTCATTGGGCCCAAACCGGGAGGAGGGAGAAGCAATGACAAGCCCCCCAGTGGTGCTCATGGCTCCTGCTGTCAGAGACCTACTGTGCGCTCAGCACTGACATGCTCACCCCAACAGACAGAGCTGGGCACACCCTAGGTCCTCAGAAACACAAATCCTCCACAGACAACTATCTGAGTGCCTACTGTGACCAAGACACTGCTCTAGGTGCTTGGGACACACTGGTGAAGAAACAAGACAAAGTCCCTGCCCTCCTGGAGTGCACAGCCTAGAGAATAATCAGCCTACAAGTAAGGAAATGCACCGTGTTAAAAGATGCTAAGTGTGACTGGAAAAAACAGCAGATTACGGTTGCTCGGTGGGCAGCAGTGAGGCCTCCCTGGGAGGTGACATCGGAGCAAAGGCTTGAAGGAGGAAAGTGAGTGAGTGCGGCTGGGGTTGTGGAGGGTGTTCCAGACACAAGGAACAGCCAGTGTGGTCTTAATGAGCATGGGCTCACCCCCATCTACACGGGGCAAATCTCGGGCCTGTCTGACCCAGACTTCATTCTCTTAACCATGACTTCCACTCCAGAGACAGAGTGCCCACTGTGCGCACAACAGGCTGCAAGTGGTGTGTGATCAGTCCATCGCATAGAGCCACCACATTCAGATGAAGGCGTGGCTCCCCAGGAAGCAGAGCAGCTGCTGGTGGTGCCAGGCTCCTGTGCACGAATGGCTTTCCAAAGCCACCTGGGCACAGACACCATGATGACCACCAAGTGGTGCCATGTGCCCAGAAAAAGCGGTGAGAGGGCTCAACACTGGAGGTGGTGGGGAGCACTGCATGGCTGGCACCAGCCTGAACACCTCAAACCCCAACCCCAAACCTATCACTTGGGCACAGGGGAAGGGCCAAGGGCAGAGAGGCCAGGGTTCGATTTGGAGCACCACTCCCTGGCAATGTGACTGTGAGACAAGGCATGGCCTCCTCGGGACGCTACTGCCCCCCTTACGCCTTGGGACAGATCTGCACCTCCCCCACCAAGAGGAACAAGAAGAGATCCAAGATTGGAAGCACAACAGTATGGGACGGCTGGAGCTTCCTGGAGTCACTTTGGGCAGAAAACCCAAAATGCCTCAGCCTCTTCAAAGAGGGTAGGGTCTGTAACCCACCCACTAAAGCCCCCAGAAATGGCTTCCACTTGTGAGTCTCCCTCTCTGCTGCTTGGCGGGCAAATAAAGAAAGCTCCACCCATACTGTACAAGTAGGGAAACTGAGGCCTAGAGAATAGAGGCTTGCCTTGCTCAAGGTTGCATACTCAGGGCAGCATAACTAGGGAAAGGCCCAAGATGCTGCTCATAGCTCCTAACGGTCTTATACAAACCAGGGACAGGCCGGGCGAGGTGGCTCATGCCTGTAATCCTAGCTCTCTGGGAGGCCGAGGCGGGCGGATCGCTCGAGCTCAGGAGTTCGAAACCAGCCTGAGCAAGAGCGAGACCCCGTCTCTACTATAAATAGAAAGCAATTAATTGGCCAACTAAAAATATATA
>CAUYPO010134340.1:0-18682 GCA_963574435.1 Cheirogaleus major
GAGGGTAGGCCCGCACGTCCACCACGAAATGTTTGACTTCGTGCAGGTTGACGGCTTCCAACTGGCTGAAGGTGGGTTTGATGTCAATGAACCCTCTCTCTGCACAGGGGAGAGTTTCCGTTAAACAAGGGTTAGCGCGTGTGGAGCCCGGGCAGCGTGGACCACTGACATCTTAGAAAGCGGAATGTACCGTGCACGGAAATGGTGACTTTCTTCATCTCTTTGACCTCCTTGGTGGCCTGGCGAGCCGCACACTCGTAGTCTCCGCTGTCTTTCACCGTGGCCTCGGGGACCCTCAGTGTGTACACCAACTTGATGAACGGGACTTTGATCTCCTCCAGCATCGTGACGCCTTTGCCTTTCTGCAGCGGAAGTGGGAGAAAACAGACCTGTCAAAAGCTCGCTCCCAGGCCGGGCGCGGTGGCTCACGCCTGTCATCCTAGCACTCTGGGAGGCCGAGGCGGGAGGATCCCTCAAGGTCAGGAGTGCGAGACCAGCCTGAGCAAGAGCGAGACCCCCATCTCTACTAAAAATAGAAAGAAATTAATTGGCCAACTAAAAATACATAGAAACAATTAGCCGGGCATGCTGGCGCATGCCTGAAGTCCCAGCTACTCGGGAGGCTGAGGCAGGAGGATCGCTTGAGCCCAGGAGTTTGAGGTTGCTGTGAGCTAGGCTGACACCACGGCACTCACTCTAGCTGGGCAACAGAGTAAGACTCTGTCTCAAAAAAAAAAGAAAAAAAGAATATAGAAAAATTATAAAAGAATTAAAGGAAAAACTGCCATGCCTCAAGAATACAAATTAGACCAACAACAGACTTCTCATCAGGCAAGCCAAATTGTCTGCTAAGTATGAGTGTGAGAGCAAAATGAAGCCATTTTTGAAAAATGGCTTAGAAATTTCACCATATACATCTGATATAAAAAAAAATTACTCTCGAAAGTATAATAAAAAATGCTTAAAGAATCCAAGAAAGAGGATGATATAGGATATAAGAAACAGTTTGGGTTGAGTAGAACTCAGAAGAAAATACAGCTAGAAACTAAGGGCTGACAGTTGGAGGATGCTTAGTCAAGCTGCCAAATTTTAATATCATGGAATTACATTTCCTTCTTTATGCACCCATTAACACCTCTTTAGAACATTTTAGAATCACTAGACCCTTTAAAGTTATTTGTTCAGAACTTCTAGGGGTGGGAGTAAGAAATGTGAATCTTCAACACTAAGAGATTCATATCTACTCTAAACTTTGAGACCCAATGCATATTTGTTTCTAGAGGGAGTAATATTCTGTGTATATAATCATAAAATAAATGTCATGGATTGATGTAAAAGTTTTAGAATCAACCTATGAGCAAAGGATTGACTCGTTTATAGGTACAGATCAAAATGTCATGTTATAAATCTTAACAATGAAAAAATATACATAGTGAACACATTTGGGAAATGAAAAAGGAAAAAGCAGTAGAAGGAAGGGAATCTACACTAGTCTATGTTATTTTAAATTATAATGGAAGATTCCTAAGGCTGATACCAGGGCTGGAGCAAGGAGAGTATAAGGTAACCTAGAGCATCTTATGCCAGAAAGTAAGAAAATGCTCAAAAATGGATGGTAACATATCAAGAGGATAAGGAGCCAGCTTGAAGGGTCTTCCACTGGCCGGATTTGGAATTATTTGAGTATTAAAATAAATAATGACAGGAATAGGCTGGGCATGGTGGCTTACACCTGTAATCCTAGCACTCTGGGTGGCTGAGGTGGGAGGATTGCTTGAGTTCAGGAGTTTGAGACCAGCCAGAGCAAAAAGCAAGACCCTGTCTCTACAAAAATAGAAAAAATTAGCTGGGCATGGTGGTGCATGCCTGTAGTTCCAGCTACTCGGGAGACTGAAGCAGAAAGATGGCTTGAACCCAGAAGTTTGAGGTTGCAGTGAGCTATGATAACACCACTGCACTCTACCCAGGATGACAGAGCTAGACTCAAAAAAAAAAAAAAAAAGACAGGAATAGATTATACTATATCAAATAAATTTTCAAAATCTATGTGTTCCAATCGATTTAAAAATAAAAATTTTAAAGGGAGAGAAAAAGAAAGGAAAATTATGTTTTAAAGAAAAATCTTAACCAATAAGTATAGAAGAAATGATGGAATTAGAAAAATCACCACTTCACCATCACGTAGTAATAAGTGATTCAGGCAAGAAGCATCACTGGATATTAAAACCATGGAGTGAAAGATTGTTGGAGAACAGGATATTCATGTGGTCTCTAACACCCTAGAAATCACTCATTAATGACAAAAAGAAAACAACACTTTTACAACGGACTAATCCAGCAGAAACCTCCTTAAGAAAATGGCCAAACTTAGCATAAATAACAATGGGACAAATTGACATCATACGCCTGCTGATGGGCTGCACTGAGAAAGATACAACATCGTCTATGCGGGACTCCTGCCAAAAATGTGGAATCTGAATCTAATCACGGGGAAACAAACAGACAAATCCAGAACGAGGGACATTTAGCAAAACACCTGACCTGTACCCTTCAAAAATATCAGTGTCATGAAAGAAAAGCATGGCTGCTTTAAATTAAAGGAGACTGACGTGACACCACAATTCAGTGCAATGCGTGATGAGTGATTGGATCCTGGATTGGGAAAAAAATAGTTAAAAGGAACATTATTGGACAATTATGGAAATTTGAATGTGAATATTTTATTAGATAATCATATAAGCGCTACATTTTCTGAGTGGGAGAAAATTATGGTTGTGGAGGAACATGTCCTCTTGGGGCATTCATGTTGAGGTATTTCAAGGAGAAGTGGCATTATGTCTACAACTATTCCTCAAATGACTCAGCAAAACAGAAAATTCATATATATGTACACTGAGAGAAAGCCAAATATGACAAATTGTCATCCGTTGATAAGTCTAGGTGAATTCTTACAACTTCTCTATAAGTTTGAAATTTTTCAAAATCAAAAGTTCACACCTATAATCCTAGCACTTTGGGAGGCTGAGGTGGGAGGATTGTTTGAGGTCAGGGTATGTGTTCGAGACCAGCCTGAGCAAGAGACCCTGTCCCTACAAAAAGTAGAAAAATTAACCAGGTATGGTGGTGAGCACCTGTAGTCTCATCTACTAGGGAGGCTGAGGCCAGAGGATCGCTTGAGCCCAAGAATTTGAGGAAAATAAAATAAAAAATTTATTACAGAAATTGGCAGAAAAACTAAAAATAAAAATAGTTGAAAGCAGTTTTCTCTAGGGAGTATCTTAGTCCATTCAGTCTGTTGTAACAAAATACCATAAACTCAGTAGCTTATAAACAATGAAAGTTTATTTCTCACAGTTCTGGAGGCTCAGAAGTTCAAGTCCAGGGTACCAGCAGATTCAGTGTCTGGTGAGGCCTGCTCTCGGGTTCACAGGTGGCACCTTCTTGCTGGTCTTCACATGGCAGAAAAGCAATGCAGCTCTCTGGAGCCTCTTTTATAAGGTCATTAACCTTTTAAAAGGGCTCTAATCAACACCCAAGGTCTCACCTTCGGGGTTAGAATTTCAACATAAGAATTTTGGGAGAACAGAAACATTCAAACCATATTAGGGAATAGCACTGAGGTAGGCCAAAAGGGAGACTTCTACTTTTTATTTTATACTTCTAGAACTTTTTTTGGTTTCACTATATTTCTATATTATTTCCATGATTAAAGAAAACTAAATTAATTAGTAAAACGAAATATCCATAAGAGAAGCTGCTCTGAAGATAGTAAGCTTGTACCCATGGAGGTCTCTTCATTCCAGAAAAAAATTAATAAATCCTGTGGTTAATGCCCATTAATGCTTATTAAGTTTTTAGACCTATTAAGTGGGGAGGAGTATTATATTATCCTTCTTCTAAATCTTGGTAAGAGAAAAAAGTTGCCAAGAACATTAAATATCACTAATGTGAACACATATTAAGCTGTAAATATCTTTCAGAAATTGATGAAAATGATAAAATGAATAAAACCATATCTTGATTTTTGTGTCCAACCATGTCCTATTTTTTTCGCCAAGAAGTTCTGTCTCTGTCGATCTACCTAGCTCCTATTTTCATTCCACAAAATAAATAGGAACTTAGAAAATTTCACATTTTATTCTATCTTTTAATTCACTCTAACCAATAGGGAGAAATGACTTGCCCAAATCACGCTGCTGATTCTTGGCAAATGCTCAACCGGAAACCAGGCCTCTTCCCATAGATCCTAAATTCACAGGTCTTCACTCCACTGGTCCTGAGTCTTCCATGCTGTGTAAGTGTGGACAGGTCACTCACTCAACATTTCCTGGCCTCAGTGTTCTTACCTCTGAAATGAGGTAGTCGGATTAGATTAACACAAAATTATCCCTCACAGTCCCTAATGGTAGCTGTGTTTTTCAGCTGAAGAAATGAAATTCCCATAAGGCTCCGCAACTTGATAAGGTTCACTCTGTAAGGCGATCTCAAGCCTTGCACACATACTCATTTTATATTCTGACTCGTCTGAACAGACTCACCTTAATGTAGCCCAAGAACACTGATATGACAGCCTCAGGAATCCAGCATCAAAGAAACTCTGTTGATATGACTCATTTAGCTTAATCAGAAAACAACAGCAAGAAAAACCTAGTAACATAACATTCCTTAAAAAACAAAAAGCAAACCAATAGCAACAACAACAAAAATTATTAAGCTAATAAGACTTGTAAAAGGTCATAATCATTTTTAATTCTGCATTAATCAGCAGATTAGCAACTATAGACCAAGCTCAATACCAGACCTGTTGTTGTTAATGGTGCTGTTGAATCCTTGGAACTCCTAGAAAGCTGAAATCCACTGTGGTTTCTTATAAGTAGGAATTTAAAACCAGAAGGAACCTCAGAGATTATCTAACACCTTCATGTAGAGCAGCAGGAAGGAATCCCACAGAGAGAAGGTCACTTACCTAAGTTCACACTTGTCTGGGGCAGAGCCAGAATTAAAGTTCAGGCCTCCTGCCCTCTAGCTCAGTGGACATTCCTCGTGTGAAATGCTAGAGGCTGAAACCCTGAGTAAAGCCAAATCTACTCATTATGACCAAAGTGAGCCTGAAGTAATTCAACAAGAAATTGTGGAAGGCCTATTAAATGCAAACACCATACCAGGAGCTGTGGGAAGTAAAAGAGGCATCTAAGGAGATAGGAAATAAAAAACACATTCAAGATACCCAAGAATCTGGGTGTGGTGGCTCATGTCCCAGACACTCAGGAAGCTGAGGCAGGAGGATCCCTTGAGGCTAGGAGTTTGAGGTTACAGTGAGCTATGGTCACATCATTGCACTCCAGCCTGGGCAGCAGAGTAAGACAGCCAAAAATGTGAGTAGTGTGCTACAGTACCAGACCCCAGGAGTTTGAATAAAAGCAAGGGAAACTTTCCCAAGGGGGAAAATACATTTTATTCCCCACCTTAAAAATACATTTTTTAGAGTGGTTTTCCAAAAGATCCATATAGCATAAGAGGATTTTTTTGTGTGTTTTAAATAATATTTATTATGGGTTTTCAAGTCATAGAAGGAATCATATTCATTGAATTAACTTTGTTATTCTTTTTTATAGAGACGGGGTCTTGCTATGTTGTCCAGGATGGTTTCAAATTCCTGGCCTCAAGTGATTCTCCCACTTCAGCTTCCCAAAAGGCTGGGATTACAAGCGTGAGCCACTGTGCCCAGTTTGCAAATAACCTTTTTTTTTTCCAGAAAATAAACTTTTTAAAGACAGAATAACTACTCTTACATTTTGGGAGACTGAGGAAGATCACTTGAGCCCAGGAATTCGAGGTTGCAGTGACCTATGATCTCACCACTGCACTCCAGCCTGGGCAACAAAGTGAGACCCTGTATTTAAAAAAGGGGGGAAAAAGTGATATATTTCCTTCTAGCTATTTTTATATATAAATGCACTCTTGTTTTTAATTGGGATCACTTGGCATATATTGTTTTGTATTTTGCTTTTCTGCCTTAATTTTATCTTGAGAATTCTCTCATGTAATTAAAGAGTTTTGGAAAACACTAAGAGATTCCATTAAATAAATGTGATGTAAATTATTTATTACTTTACCTATTGTTAGTCATTCAGTTGTACATTTTTCATTACAAAAAATAATGCTGTGATCATATGACTCATAAAGTAGGATTTGAAAATAATAGTCATGGATAAGATGAACTAGTCAACAAGTAATGTCGAGACAATACTTAGCCATCTGGATAAAAAGTTGGCTCTGTTCCTCACCCTATACCGTATAAATTCAAATGGCTCAAAGATTGAAATGTTAAAAAATGAAATCATAAAAGTGTTAAAACGGAAGCTTTGGAAAAATGTTCCCCTAGGAGAGGGGAAGAACTTTCTAATTATGACCGAAAAAATGTTGGATACTCAGAGGTAAGGACTGATAAATCACCCAAAAAATTTTTAAATCTTCATGGCAATAAAAAAAGAGAAAAGTCAAAAACAAATGACAAACTGGAAAAAAAAAAGCTTGCAAATGAACAAATGATATGATCAGGCAGTACACAGAAAAGGAAATACAAATGTCTCTAAATCATATAAATAAAATGCTCGACCTCACTCATAATGAGAGAAATACTAACTAAAGACTCCACTGAGATACAATTTTTCACCGATCAGTTTGACTAAAAATCTGAGTTTGATAATGTCATATTTGGCTACAGTGAAACAGGTGCTTTCATACATTAACGGTTGGAGTGAAAATTGGCACAATCCAAATTATGATTGTATAGACCCTTTATCCAACAATCCTATTTTCAGAAATTGATCTTAGAGAACCACTTGTACATGTACAATATGAGGTATATATAATGTTGTTCATTGTAGCAGTGTTTGTAATAGCAAAATAATGGAAATAACCTAAATGTCTAACAATAGAAGGCTTGCTAAATAAAATATGATACATACAATGAAACACTATGACACTATAAAAAGTAATGAGGAAGCTCTTTGTAAAGTGATATGACGACAGTTTCAAAGATACATTGTTAAGTAACAATAACAAAAAAAGCAAAACATAGAACAGCAAGTCTAGCTAGCATGATGGATGCCAAAATTTATGCCAAAAAGGTATATATATTTGTATTGGCTTTATTATAGGCATAACAACTCTCTGGAGCAACAAGTAAAACATTAATAATCATGAAACCTATTGGGAAAGGGTGAGAACTGGGTTAGGAAGGAATCTTTTCACTGTATACTTTTCTATGCTTTTTGCTGTTGAACCACCTATGGTGTTACTCATTCAAAAACTGAATAAATAGTGTTAAACATGTTTGTGCAACCAAAAAAACCTGGGAAACATATTTGCAGTATATTTGATAGAAAATGCTAATATACATATTGTATAATTAGCTTTTTTCCCCCAAGACAGAGTCTCGCTCTGTTGCCTGGGCTAGAGTGTGGTGATGTCATCATAGCTCACTGCAACCTCAAACTCCTGGGCTCAAGTAATCCTGCCTCAGCCTCCACAGTAGCTGGGTCTACAGGTGAGTGCCACCATGCCTGGCTAACTTTTTTCTTTTATTTTTTGTAGAGATGGGGTCTCACTTTTTTGCCCAGGCTGGTCTGGAATTCCTAGCCTCAAGCAATCACCCCACTTCAGCCTCTCAAAGTGCTAGGATTATAGGCATGAGCCACCGTGCACTTTGAGACATGCAATGACATAAAGTCATCTACAAACGCACGGCTGGCTTGGCCTTTGACTTTGAGAACCTGAAGCGCAAACAGAAGGAAGTCTTTGGAGAAGCTGACCAGTGATTGCTGCCTACCCTCTCAGCCCCCATTGCCCTCCCCCCACCCCACACCTGTGTCTGTTCTGCTCCAGGGCTGGGGTGATGGTATGGCTGGACACCCCTGTTTCCAGCATCTTCTGCTTCCTCTACATTTCCATCACCCAAATCCTTAACCTTAGCGATGGTTTGGGAGATGGGGGGTTGGTTAGCATCCTCTTTCTTGGCCCTTCCTTATCCTAGGAAAAGAGGGTTCCTCTCCTTGTGTGTGTCTCTTCCCCCCCACCCCTAATTCTTCTGCTCTGTTTGGAAAAGATGTGGAAGAAAAGCTGACTTCTGCCCCCCACCGCTCTTACCCCCACTGTAGTGGCCTTTGGAGATGCCCCCTGCCTCCCCCCACCAACTCTCTTGTGTGTTGGAGAGAAGGGGCCCTCCCAGCACAAAGTTGCATTCCTCCCCCTAATTTATTCTAATTTATTAACTTAGGCCCACCCTGTCTGAGCCTGCAGCCTTCAGGTGTGGCCTGGGGGCTGTAGAGTGAGCTGTCCTTCCCAGCCCTGGCCCAGCCTGGGGAGGGGAGAAGGCTTGGGTGTGGCCCCATTGGAGGTTGCTCTTGCTGTTTTGCTTCTGTCTTTGTGTTTGTGTTCTGTGGTACTGGCTGAGAGGGAAAAAAAGTGTGAGCATAGCAGAAGGAGGTGGGAAATGGATCCCGACCCAGTGTGCCCCGCCCCATGCCTTTCCTTTCTTTAGTGGTGGGAAACCCTTATCTCGCAAAGTGAATGTGTCCCCTTCCTAAACCTCTAGTGTATTCCACAGAAAACAAAACCTCCCAATAAAACTGTTGAAACTAGATCTTTAGGTTTATTTCCCAAAATTTGGGTACTTGGCAGGGCTTTGGCTCCTTGGGTTGGGGGTTTCACTTGGCCACTTCCTGACTGTAAAAGGTGGCATTCTTCATCTAGTGAGTTGATGCTGGCACCAGGACTGCAACCCTCAATGCTCAATGCAGGGGGAGGGGCCGGGAGTTGGGCGTCGAGGAAGGGAGGGGGCTGGGGTCCTAGCTTCTGGGTCAAAAGGAGGAGGCAGAGGGGACCTAGCCTGGCCTAGCCTGGCCTAGCCTGGCCTAGCCTTGGATGAGGGCCAAAGTTGAAGCAGGAGGACAGGGATATAAGTCGAGGGGAGGGGCTGGGAACCGGGGCCTGGCCTCAGGCAGGGAGGAAGCCTGGGGACCAAGGGGTCTGGCCTAGGGCTGGGGTCAACATCAAAGAAGTGGAAGGGGTGGTCCCAGCCTTGGGGTCGAGAGGAGGGAGTAGAGGGACTGGAGGCCCCTCCTCGGTCGTGCTAACGTCGAGGAAGCGCAGGGGGCTGGGGGACGCAGCCTCCCGGGTCACTAAGGGACAGGCAAAGGGGGCCTGGATGGGAGTCAACGCAGGGCACCAGGAGTCGGAGGGGCGGGGCGGGAGGCGGCCACGCCCGAGACAGCTGGCGCGGGGCGGGGCGCCCGTGCGTCTCCTGGCGGCAGACGTCACGACGCGGGCGTCAGCGGACTGCACGGCCACCGCCGCTCCTGCCACCGCCTCTCCTGCCGCCACCGCCGCCGCCGCCGCTGCCGCCGAGACTCAGCTAGGCCACAGTCGCTGTCGCCGCCGCCGCCATGGCTCAGTACAAGGGCGCCGCGAGTGAGGCGGGCCGCGCCATGCACCTGATGAAGAAGCGGGAGAAGCAGCGCGAGCAGATGGAGCAGATGAAGCAGCGGATCGCGGAGGTGTGGGTCGGCCCGGGGCGCCTCGGAGCATGCGCGCGCCCGGGACCCCTGGCGGCGCGGCGCGGCGCGGCGCGACCATCTGGCCCTGGGGGATCCCGGGGCTGCTGGCTCTGAGCGCGGGCTGCGAGCCGGGGGCGGGAACCTTCCTCGCTGCCCTCAAACCTGGGATAGAAGCAAGCCGGCGACCGTTCCCTCCACAGGATGGAGCCGTCTCAGAATCTGAGACCTCTAGCTTGTGATAAAGCTCCCGGCAGGAGGGAGCTACAGTTAGTGTTTCTCTTGGTGACAGTGGGGCGGGGCGGGCCCTTGCGGGCCCCTCCTGGGCCCCTGAGCCCTCAGCTCCAGTCCTCTGCCCCGATCCAGTGCTACCGGGAAGGGCAAACTCTCCCCGCAGGAGAGGCACAGGGAGGCCCAAGCAGGCATGGCTGGTGCACCCGCACTGAGGCTCAGTCCACAGCCTCTGCCCCTGTGACATTGGCAGACCCAGGCCTCTGGGATGCGAGCGGTTCGCCCATCGCTCTGGCGAGGGGCCTGTGATGGCGGGCAGTCAGGGATGGAGGATGAGGATCTCAGCTTGAGCCACTGAGGGAGACTCAGCAGAAAAGCGGGGACTCAGGGCTGGAGGGCAGAGCAGGCTGCTACTCCAGCTAAGTGCAGAAGCCCAGCCCGAGGAAGCAGCCTACACGCTGAGGCCCTGCAGCCTCAGGTCACGCCCCTGCCCTGGCCCCATTGTCTCAGTGGGGACTCTTTGGCAAGCTGAAGGTATATTTCACTGCTGGCCACCTCCTTTGGGGCCCACCAGTCAAAGAAGGATCATTGTGGTACCAAGTGGGCTGAGACCGGGGCTGAAGAGAGGAGGCTTCATGGGAAGTTGTTGGCCACATCTGGCACTGCAGGGAGGAAAACTGCTCAGGGAGGGGCTGGTCCCTCAGCCACTCTTTCCTTCTTTGCCCTCCCCTGACACTCCTTGGCTTGGGTCTCAGGAGCTTCATCTTAAAGACTGAGCATGGAGGCTGGACACAGTGGCTCACGCCTGTAATACTAGCACTCTGGGAGACCAAAGTGGGTGGATCACTCAAGGTCAGGAGTTCGAGACCAGCCTGAGCAAGAGCGAGACCTCATCTCCACTAAAAATAGAAAATTTAATTGTAACTAAGAGTATATATAGAAAAAATTAGTCGGGCATGGTGGCGCATGCCTGTAGTCCCAGCTCCTTGGGAGGCTGAGGCAGAAGGATCACTTGAGCCCCGGAGTTTGAGGTTGCTGTGAGCTAGGCTGACGCCACAGCACTCTAGCCCAGGCAACAGAGCAAGACTCTGTTTCAAAAAAAAAAAAAAAAAAAAAGACTGAGCATGGAAAGGCCACAGGTCAATAGGGCCTGTGGCTCCAGGCCACTGAGAGGGCTCCGGTCCCCAGCAGGAGATCTGGAGGGGCCAGAGCACTGCTGGGATCAAAGGGAAATGACCTCATTTGGCCCCCTGGGTGCTGGAAGAGCCCCTCCCAGCCTCATGGAACCTTGCGTTGACAAAGGAAAGGGGACATGTCTTTTCCAGGGTCACATTGTAGTGAGTCCAGAGGCAGACCTAGGACTAGAACCCAGGTTGCTGCTCCCATCCTCATTGCTGCCCCGCTCCCCTGCAGGAGAACATAATGAAATCCAACATTGACAAGAAGTTCTCCGCACACTACGATGCCGTGGAGGCCGAGCTCAAGTCCAGCACCGTGGGTGAGCGGGGCACGAGTGCCACCCTCTCCCAGCCCCGGGCCACTCCTTCACTGGTCCTGGGTGAGTGACCCTTCCCCTCACATCTCCTTGCCTCCCAGGTCTGGTGACCCTGAATGACATGAAGGCCAAGCAGGAGGCGCTGGTGAAGGAGCGGGAGAAGCAGCTGGCCAAGAAGGAGCAGTCCAAGGAGCTGCAGCTGTGGGTCTTCTCCCCGGTGGGCTCAAGTGGAGCTAGTGCCTGGGGGCTTCTGGGGACAGCCCAGGTTGTCTTTGTACCTTGCGGGGGACCCCATTTCCTGCTTTGGGAACAGGTGTAGTGTGTAGTTTGGGATTTGTATTTCTCTCTCCCACCTTTTTGGGCCCACACTAAAGTCTTACCTCTGTGGTTTGTCCGTCCCCTTTCTGTTCCTCTGGGAAGGCAGTGAGTCCTGTCTGGGCCCTTTCCTTTCATCGGGTGCCATTCCTCTCCATCCCATGACCCCTGTGGCCTGCTGTGTCATAATCAGAGCTTGACCATGAGCTTGAAGTGACCCAGGCAGTAGAATTCCTCTAGGGTGCTGGGGAGGCCCAGCCTGCACTCAGTGGCCCCCACACTGAGTACATGGGTAGCTCTGGGTCAGGGAAGGGACCTGAGGGTGGGGCGTGGGGCATGACCGTCACCTGTGTTCCGATAGGAAGCTGGAGAAACTTCGAGAGAAGGAGCGCAAGAAGGAGGCGAAGCGGAAGATCTCTAGCCTGTCCTTCACTCTGGAGGAGGAAGAAGAGGGAGGCGAGGAGGAGGAGGAGATGGCCATGTATGAGGAGGAGCTGGAAAGGGAAGGTGAAGCAAGGCTTGAGTGGGCCTGTGGCCCCTGGGCAGAGGCCACCAGTGGGAGAGGCTGTTAGAGCAAGGCTGGTGCCTGGTCAGGAAGGTTCCAGAAGCTGCCCTTTAGCGGTACCATGTAGGATAAACCGAAAAGGAGAGAAGATAGTCTAGACCAGGCCGGCTGGCTGAACTTGCTGTGATGATGGAAATGTTTGTGTCTACGCTGCCCAATGTGGTAGCCACTTGCCACAGGTGGCCATTAAGCACTTGCCATGTGGCTCATGTGGCTGGGGCACTAGATTGTTAATTCTGTTTGATTGGTTTCAATATGAACTTACACAGCCACAGAAATTCAGTGCTACTAGTCGGACACTGTAGATCTCAGCTGTGAAAAGGAGGGGCTGTCAGGGACAACTCAGAAAGGCCAGCCTGGCACCCCATGTACCACATACCTGTGCTGTGCCTGACCAGAAGCACAGAATGTTGTCCCTCTCCTAGTGGATGTCACACGGGTCAGCATGCACTCAGGACACTCAGGGTTGCTGCTTTGTTCAGGGTCCAGGGGGCTAGCCCAGGACTCAGGGAAGGTGTCACATGGGGGGACAGTTGAGTTGAGCCTTCAAAATGCGGGACATTTCATTAGCCAGAAAGATGGGAGAGGCTGGGGAGAGTGTGTAAGTCAAAAGATGCAGTGCGTACCGAAAGAGAGCAGGGGAGAGTGGACATGTTGGCAGATTTGGAGCAAATTGTGTCCCAGGCCTCAGGGGAGGGCAGGGTGGCAGGTCTAGGCTGTTTTAGAAATCATGATGCCCAGGGAACAGTGGTGGGAGGGGGCCGAGGCTAGGGATGGCACTGCATGGCTGTGGCCACAGGCTGGGTGTGATGGTTTTAGGGGAGTGACTGGACTGTCAGAAAGAAGAGCCTGCCAGCCACCTGCAATTTTCATTTTGAGTGTTCCAGGGGCCACAGTAAAGCACATAAGAACAAACAGGCGTCATTTTAGTGGCACATGTATTTAACCTGACACATCCAAAATATTATCATTGTGGCACATCGCACTAGCTACGTGGCCAGTGCAGGCTTGGAGGGGAAGCTCGTCAGCCTCGCTGTGTGTCACTAGGGCTTTTACAAAACACTGCGTGGTGGGCTCTTCCCTCCCTTCTGAGGTTTCATTTTAGGGGGCCCAGCAATGGGATCCCAGCATCAATTTTTTAAAACTCTCCCTGTGATTGTAATGTGCAACCGGGCTCTAGAACCCCTGCCCTAGAGCATCAAGCTGAAGAGTTTAGGCTTGTCTTCTGGGTCAGTGGTTCTCAAAGTGTATTCCAGGGACCTTGGAGGGGGCAGTCTGAGAGATCGAAACCATTTTCATGGTAATGCTGAGACATTCTTTGCATCCTTTTGCTCCAGAGATCACCACAAAGAAGAGGAAGTTGGGGAAGAACCCAGATGTGGACACAAGCTTTTTGCCTGACCGAGACAGGGAGGTAAAGGCTGCCTGGCCTGACCCGGGCCTAGGGGAGGCTCTTACTGCACGCCCTGAGCAACCCTGGCCTAACTCCTGTACCTGTTTCCTCTCCCAGGAGGAGGAGAATCGGCTCCGGGAAGAGCTGCGGCAGGAGTGGGAAGCCAAGCAGGAGAAGATTAAAAGTGAGTGCTCGCAGAGCTGGATGCACGTGGCCTGGCACTGGGGCCAAGCTGGCCTCCTGCCCACAGTCCCCTGGGCAGTGTGCTGAGCCCCAAGCAGCTCTCAGTAGGGTGGGGACAGCTGGGTCTGGAGACTAAGAGGTGACTCTGCTTTGCAGGTGAAGAGATTGAAATCACCTTCAGCTACTGGGATGGCTCTGGGCACCGGCGGACCGTCAAGGTAGGCAGCGCAGGACCCTTGGGTCCAGTGGGGAGGAACTGAAATCCTGACTTTGGAAGCCCTGCGGGATCCTGAGGGTGGCAGGATAGAAGGCCCAGCCCCCTTTAGACCTCTAGCAGGCTCTGCAATCTCTACCTTCTTGAGAGACCTTCTCCACGCTTCTGTCTTCCCTTCCCAACTCCTCGTTTTCATGGATGCCGGCTCTCGGGCCACCCGTGCAGATGAAAAAGGGCAACACGATGCAGCAGTTCCTGCAGAAAGCACTTGAGATCCTTCGTAAAGACTTCAGTGAGCTCAGGTGAGGGCGTGTGCACCTGCGTGTGTGTGTGTGTGTGTGTGTGTGTGTGTGTGTGTGTGGTTGGTGCCTGCCGTCCCAGCCTGGGCACCGGGCACCCGGGATGACTGTTCCCGCGTGGCAAAGTGGCGTGCTGGGCACTGGTGCTCCTGAGAGGAGGATCAGGCTGTTCTTCCCTCCCTCACACTGGAGAGCACTTAGGAGGGAGCACCTGCCTTGCCTCCTGAGCCCAAAGGTGGATGACAGTGGGGCGCCAGTCCTGGGCTTACCAGACTACGGGCTCTCCTTGGCAGGCAGCTTCCTCCATTCCTGAGCAGAGGATGCTGTCTGTCCGTCCAGACCCTCCTGCCTTTCTCTCTCAGGTCAGCAGGAGTGGAGCAGCTCATGTATATCAAGGAGGACTTGATCATCCCCCATGTGAGTCCCTTCAGCCCCGGTTCACACAGTGGGTGCCGCAACCCTGGGCTTCAGAAAAAGAGTTCCCACTCTGCTCTGGGCTCTTTGGCTTGGGCTGGTGGGTGCAGCATCCAGCCTGCGGACAGGGGGTGGGACAGGCTGAGATGAGCCGTCAAGCCATCGCTTTCCTGTCCTTGGCTCCTAGCATCACAGCTTCTATGACTTCATTGTCACCAAGGCGCGAGGGAAGAGTGGTGAGTGCTCCTGGCTCGGCCTCCCCTACAGCAGTTTGCCCCTGATGTTGTAAGGGCAGCAGTGTGACATTGGGATGTCTGCTTCCTCCCGCAGGGCCACTCTTTAACTTCGATGTGCATGATGACGTGCGGCTGCTCAGTGACGCCACTGTAGAGAAGGATGAGGTACGGTGGCGCTCTGAGCCCGACAGGGCAGGTGTGTCTGTGCTGTGGCAGGCCTGAGCGGTGGTACTGGGCCTTCTCTCTTCCTCAGTCCCATGCAGGCAAGGTGGTGCTGAGGAGCTGGTATGAGAAGAACAAGCACATCTTCCCCGCCAGCCGCTGGGAGCCCTATGACCCTGAGAAGAAGTGGGACAAGTATACGGTGAGAAGGACGCTACTCTGAGGTGGCCTTGATGCCAGGCTGGGCAGCTTGAGGTGGGGCGGGGGCTAGCCTGGCTCTCAGAGGGCTGTAGCTCATGCCTGTGCTTCCTTCTGTTCCCTGTGCCTCCCGTGTCCTCACGCCAGATCCGCTGAGCATCCGGGACACAGTGCAGCCTCGGCTCTTCAGCTCTCCTGGCGCAGCCCATGGTGTCTCTGGGACCCCAGGTGCCCAATGCCCTCCGCCTGGGTTGGGCACGCTGGGAGGACAGGAGCTGCCCAGCCCCTGCCCCGGCACTGTCATTGACCACTTTTTTCTTTTACAATAAAGAAAGGCACATGTCAGAGCTGGAGCACCAGTATTGCATGAAAGTGTGTTTTGTTTAAAACCATTTTGATTGAGATAAAATTTATATAGCACAAAATTTATCATTTTGACCATTTTAAACTATATAATTCAGTGGCATTCAGTGCCTTCACAATGTCATGCAATCATCACCTTTATCTAGTTCAGAACATTTTCATTACCCCAAAAGACCATACAGCAATTAGCAGTCACTCCCCAAGCCCCTCCCCCAGGCCCTGGCAGCGCCTAATCTACTTTCTGTCTCTATGGACAGGCCAATTCTGGACGTTTCATGTGTCTGGGAGAAGATATGTGTTTGGCAGGTGTGGAGAAGTGGAGGGGGATTGGGCAGGAACATGAGTCTGAAAGGAAAAGAAGACATTTTTGAGGGAAGGCCCAGCTGTCCCCGTGGCCAGCCACACACCTTCCTAGAGGCACCTCCATGGCATTGTGCTTCTTGACACCTGTCCTTGGGCTGCCGTGGGTCTCTGGGGTGGGAAAGGAGTTCCTCCTGGGCCTCCCTCCCAGGCCTTTGGGGTCCTCTTGTGTCTCCTAGCTGCCCTTCCCATAGGGTGCAAACCTGGCCATGCCCTCCTGGCGCCTCCCCCCAGTGCCAGCTCGGGAAAGCTACTATGGGTGTCCTGCAGTCACCACTTGCCTGCCCTACCTTGGGCAACTCTGCTCACACTGCCTGGGGGTTGGTGGCTATCATGGCCTCAGGAGTGGGATCCAGCTGACAGGGTGGCTCCTGCCCCCCACCACCTCAGCAGCCAGCTCCACCAGTTCCCTTTGGGTAAGCCGAGGCAGGCAGGCCTGGCTCCAGGAGACTGAGGAAGGCCAGCTGACAGCTCTCTGCTCCTACCCTTCCCTTCCTTGAGACTAAGCAGAGGAGACAGGAGACAGCCCTTCACTGGCCAGGATCACCCCAGCTCTGGGGCTGGCCCCACATCCCTGGCAAATGTGGAGATCCAATGGTGGCAGATAGTGGACTGTGTTCAGTACAGAGGCCCTGTGTCCCATTCAGTGTGGCCTGGGGAGGCCTGGCTGCAGCTAGGAGCCCTCACGGGAGCTTTCTGGCCCAGTGTCTGGGGTGGGGCCATCTGGAATCACTTGGAGGAGGGAACAGGGTAGATTAGGCCAGGGAGCAGCAAGGAGGGGGTGGTCAGGCCTCACTCTGTGTCCCAGATGTGAGAGACAAGTCTGAGGACCTCAATGGAGCCTTTTGTTGGGCTCCCAGAAGCCCAGCGGGAGGATTGGTCCTGTGTGCCAACCCCTTCCTCTCCTTTCAGAAGCCACCAGAAGAGCAGGCTTCCTGGGGAAAGGGAGCCCCTCTCAGTCAGCTCATCCAGTGGCAGATAGTTTCCAGGGGAGCTGCCTTCAGCCCTGCAGCTTCTGAAAAACAAACTCCTTGAGGACCAATCTCGGAGCCTGGCAGGGGCAGACCTACTTTCTGGGAAGACCCTAAGACCCTGGGAGGATGGGGTTCCAGGCAGAGGGTACAGCATGTGCAGACACCGCTGGGTGGCTGCAGGAGAGCCTGGCTGGAAGGAAGGAAGGAGGAAAGTCTGAAATGAAGGGAGGGGTGGATGTTATTCTTTTCTCTCTTTTACCTTGAACAGTTCAGCATGTGTACACGGTTCACACAGGCATGAAAGGACACCTCCCTTTTGGCTCAGCCCTGGCTGGGCCAGTTCCCTCAACGTTCCCAGCAGCGATGCGCTTTCCTTCAGTCCTCCAAGCTCATGGGAATGTCCACCCTGCCTCTCACCTTTCTTATACAAAAGGTGTGACATTTGCACGCTGCTCTACACTGTGCACTACAATGTCACTCAACGATATATCTGAATATTCTACCTGTCTTCCCACATCTGTGCATAGGCTCCTCATTCTTCTTTAAGCCATAGCAAATGTTGCAGATATTGGCAAACCCCTTCCTCGGGCCTGTCCCATTTTGCAGCCTAACCAAAGGCGTGCAAGCTGCCCCCCTAGCCTCGCACACAGAGTGTTGTTGCTCCCATCAGGAGACATTCTAAGCTGAGATGGGAGACATGCTTTCTCAATGTGGGGTTTTATTTTTAATTTATATTTTTAATTTTTCAACTGAGGAAAAATTGACATAAAATTAGCCATTAACCATTTAAAAATGTACAAGGCCAGGCACGGTGGCTCACACCTGTAGTCCCAGCACTTTGGGAGGCTGAGGCAGGAGGATCACATGAGCCCAGGAGTTTGAGGTTTCAGTGACCTATGATGAGGCCACTGCACTCCAGCCTGGGTGACAGAGCGAGACCCTGTCTCTAAACAAAAAAATAATTAAAATTTAAAAAATGTAAAATGTAAAATTTGGTGGCATTTGGTACATTCACAATGTTGTACAACCATCACCTCTATCTACTCCCAGGACATTTTCAGCACAAAAAAGAAGACCTCATACTTATTAAGCACTGTCTCCCCATTCCCCCTCCTCCTAAGCCCCCGGCAGTCACTAATGTACTGTCTCTGTGGATTTGACTATTCTGGAGATTTCACATAAATAGAATCATGCACTATGTGGCCTTCTGTGTCTGGCTTCTTTCACTTTGCACAATGTTTTTGAGGTTTGTCCATGCTGTAGCATGTACCAGTAACTCCTTTTTTTTTTCTTTATTTTTTTCCCCAAAATTTATATGTTGAAGACTCATTCCTTTTTGTAGCTGAGTAATATTTCATTGTATGATAGACCACTCTTTGTTTATCCATTCATCTGTTGATAGACATTTTGGGTGTTTACACCCTTTGGCTATTGTAAATAATGCTGCTGTGAACATCCATGTTCAAGTTTTTGTTTGATCTCAGTGTGGTTTTTTTTTTTTTTTTTTTTTTTTGAGACAGAGTCTCACTTTCTTGCCCAGGCTAGAGTGCCATGGTGTCAGCCTAGCTCACAGCAACCTCAAACTCCTGGGCTCAAGTGATCCTCCTGCCTCAGCCTCCCGAGTAGCTGGGACTACAGGCATGCGCCACCATGCCCGGCTAATTTTTTCTATATATTTTTAGTTGGCCAATTTCTTTCTTTCTTTCTTTCTTTTTTTTTTTTT
>CAUYPO010134350.1:0-10731 GCA_963574435.1 Cheirogaleus major
TTGTTTCTGTCATGTGCCTGTACAATGCTGGTCTAGGATCACTTGAAAGTAACTCTTGGCTTAAGATTTTTCAAGCCACCATAGGTAATGGGAATTTTGTCTTCAAATACATATGAGGGCAAGTTTATGGTAAGAAATTCTGGGGGGATTTCTTTTAATCCTGCTTATCACCAACGTTTAACACAGGTAATTTCCTTGAAATGCCTAGGGAGGGGCAAAGTACACTGTGCAGGCACAGTATTTCTGGCTCACCCTCACACTAAGGGTGTCGTCTTGGGTGTCCTGGCTTTATGGGGGGTGTGTCTGTTCTTAAGCTTCCCATATTAGGCAAGGGATAGGCTTTGTTTTCCAGCCCCATAAAACTGCAAAGATTTATAAACTAATGTTCAAGTTCATCTGGGTCAGGAAATATCCTCAATAGATGTGTTCTGCTATTCTGCTTACCTCTCTGGGCCCCTACCTTCATTCAATTCACAGCCTGAGTATTCTAGCTCATGGATACAACCAAGCTGTTTCTTTTCCATTGGTATTTTAAGTTGTTTTAGCAATAGGCTCAGTTTGGGCAGCCACCATGCCAGGTCATCCTTCACAATTTGGGCAGTCTGAGGTTGGGTCAAGTTGCCTGATCACCTTGGTGATCAGCCTCATTACAAAGGCACAGTGTTTAAATCATTACACTGAGATTTATATTTCAATGAGTTAGTTGCCTTATCTTTCTCCACTTTTTTGCTATAACTTTGCTGTACATTATAACATTGTAAACACTGCTGTAGAAAAAAGAGAAATAAGAAATTTAAAGTCAACAAAGAATCCTAATTTTAGACTTCTTAAAGGAGTCCAAGCCAGGGCTTGGACTGTTTTCTTTGCCTTGCCCTGTTTAGGATTCTGCTAAATTGGCCTTCACATTAGGAAAGTTGATTGTTTACAAATGTTTGAACATTTTCTCACTGACCCCATGGTTGGGTGTGCCTTTGGAATAACAAAAGATGAACAAGCTAAATAAATGTAATTGTATCCTTCTTTTGAAGGAAATGTTGAAAGTATGCAATAAAAAAAAAAAAAATGGAAGTAGGAACACATACCTGGATTCCAGCTTGTGAATTTGTCTCCATAACATGCATTCCAGAGGCCTAAAATAGAGCTCGAGACTGTTAATACTGGAAGGGAAAAGAGATGACCTAATTCAACCCTCTCCTGTTATTGATGAGGAAACCAAATCCCAGAGAATTTATGTGACCTGTTTAATGTCACACAACAAAACCATTTCCAGGCCTTGGTCTCCTGATTCCTAGGAACCAATTTCTTTCAACTACATCATGCTGTCTGGTGATATGCAGGGTTCATTTCACCAAAAACTTATGAACATGTGTAACAGACTTGGTAGATTTAGTAAATTTAGTTTATTTTGAGCACCTAATAGAAATTTATGAAAAATAAGCAGAAGGAATCTATTGGAACTCAAAACCAAAACACAACAGTTTAAATTAAAATAACCTTTTCATTATATGGTATAGGATTAATCATTGAGGTTTCCAGTATCTCAGTTGTCTTTACCAGCTTAGTAATTAGAAAACTAGGATACATTAAAGGCATTTAAGAATGTCATTATTATTAAAGATAAAACTTCTATTCTTTACATGTTTTACATTTTGAAATAAACTTAGAAATTTGGATGTTTAGAAGTCAATATCAGGAATATCATCTCTGCTATTTTCATTAATTATAAGACCCAAGTAAATTAACACAAAGGAGCTACAGAGCTGTAGGGGAGGTCGAATGATTTGAGACCTATCGAGAGTAAACCTTGGACCTCAGTGAAATAAACGAGGTCAGCGGGGAGTCAAATATCCTCATCATCCTGACAAGGCACCAGCCAATCACGCTGGCTCAGACACCATGCCGGTCTCTTTGGCATTGGAATCAAATCACAGCATTGACCATGTCAGGACATCTCTGAAAGATCAGATTGGAGGCATCCACTCATAGCACGTGAATAATTGTACACTCAGGGTCAGGGTCACATGTTTTTTTACTTTTATCAGATATTACGCGATTGTGAACTTGCAATAATAACCCACACTTGTGATTATTTTTGGACACATTAGAGCTTTAACCTCCTATTTTAAAAACATAATGCACGATTCCAATAGACAGCCCCGGCTCTTTGTGACCAGTACATTCCTGTAACCACAGGCTCACAGAATTTTTAGTCACCTAGGAATAATCAGATCCAGTAGAGATTTGTGTTTATTTTCTTTTGTTTTAAGTAAGGACATAGAAAGTCCACTTATCTAGTACAAGGTTTTGTTTCCCATCTGCAAGAGATCAAAGTTAGTATGGGAAATATCTCTGGCATGGGTAAGTTGTAAAACCAAAAGGACTGTATGTGCCAGTAGCGTTTAGTTTTTGGATAAAGTCTCATGAGCCAAAATTGAAGATGGGGTAAGCATATTACACATTAATAATATAAAGTACCCAGTCAACAAAATATAAAAGGGGATTATTCTGTAGAAATCCAACTCCATGTAGGAAAAGAAATGCCAAAATCATTAGCAAAAGTTGCCAAGAGTATCAAGCACTACCCTAAATAACTAGTTGTAAAGAATGACTATTAAAAGAAATATCATTTCTTCCGGACAGAGTTTTTGAGCCAAAATGAACTCAATGATGCAGACACTAGCAAAGAAAAAACTAGACGCATTTTTAATATTACCGGAAAGGAAAAACTTCTCTAACTTAAACTTCATGTTTCCAAAATTTGTTTAGCTATTTTTAGGACTTTTCCTCCAATTGGAAATTTGATGAGTATGAAGGAAAAGGTTAATGGAAGAAACAACTCAGGAGAGAGTTTATGGAAAAGGGAGAAAAGATAATGAGAACCGAGCAATTATTTGGCTCTAAAATAGGAAAAGAATATCACAAAATCAAAACGAACAACTGCTTACTTAAGCATCTACAAAACCTAATAGTATATCAATGTAACAACCACAACTCAACTACTGCATACATGTGTGTATGTGTGTATAATTCAGTGATTCTGATCATTAATTATATTCACAGCAAAGTGCAACCATCACCTGTGCTTACATTTAATAAGTTTGATAAGATTTATGGGATGGGGCCTGAAAACAAGTTTTCTGAGCCCCTATAGAAGTCCTGAGATAGCCTTGGTCCCATGGTCTGTCTGGAGAGTAAAATGAATTCATGCAAATAAAATATTAAAAAAGAAAAAGGTTGACTCAGAGAGGGTAAAGAACCAGATGGTGACATAAATGACCCATCCATTCATCTTTTCTTTTTTTCTTTCTTCAATAAATATTTATTAAACCTCTACTAAGTGCCAGGTATCCTCCTAGGCACTGGATCAGGGAACCAAACCAAGTCCTTTCCTTTCCTTTATATTCCGGTGTAGGCGCCGGCCAAATTCTTCTATAAAAGGCCAGATAGTAAATATTTCAGGCTTTGTGGGCCATAATGTTCCATCATGACTGCTGGACCCTGCCATTGGAATGCGAAAGTTGTGACAGAAAGACAAACAAGTGACCATGACTGTGTTCCAATAAAACTTTGATAGCAGGCTGGTGTAGCCTGCAGGCCATAGTCTGCCAACCTTTGTTCTAAGTGGGAGGAGACAAATAAATACATAATATCATTTCAGGTAAGGATAAGTGCCTTAGGAAAAGCAAAACAGGCTAAGGGAACGCAGGGCAATGACATGGTGAGCTGCTATTTTAGATTGTTGGAGAGGGCCTTTCTGACCAGATGCCAAAGCAGCAGAGAAGCTGAATGAAGTGAGGCCGTCTGAGGAAGATCATTCCACAAAGAAGGAAGGGCAGGTAGAAAGGCCTGAAATGCACACACATGTGGAGGAGCAAAAGGAAGAGGAAGAGCCCAGGCTTGCTGCAGTGGGGGAAGGGGAGAGAGGAGGTGAGGGAAGAGCTCAGAGGCCAGATCACGCTGAGCCTTACCCTGAAGAGCCAGGGTAAGGGCCCCAGACTGAGTCTCGGTGTCATGGAAGCCTGGAGAGCAGTGAGCAGCTAGACAAACTAGTGCACCGTGCAAAGGGCCGTATGGGCCGGCAGCTGGTGAGGCGGCTATTAGAGCAAGTAGTCCCGGGCCAAGGCGGTGATCCCATGAGCAAGGGGTTGTGAGTTGGTAAGAGTGGACCAAGGTCAAGTTAGTGAGAAGTCACAGGATTAGGGCTCTGTTTTGAAGGCAGGATTCACTGATTGCTTTGATCAAGAGTGCAAAGGAAAAGAAGTCGTCCAGGATGACTTCCAAGATTCTTACTTAAGCAACTTAGCAACCATGAGAAGAAATGGTTTCCACTGGAGCAGTAGAGAGAAACCGAAGACAGCAAAGAGCGGGTGCATAGAAAGGGTCACGGGACCCGTTTCATTTTGTTTTGTTTCTGTTTGTGAGTTTTTTGTTTTTGTTTAATGTGAGATACAGTATAGCATGTTTCTAGCATGATAGAAAAACTACAGTAGAACAACAACAGTAACAGAGAAAGAGAGGGCATAAATGCAGGAAGTCCTTGAACTTTGAGTAGAGAAAAGAGAGTGAGATTCGGTTCACAAGTGAAGGGCTGGACCCTATATAAGAACAGACAACTCATCTCTTCTCATAAGAAAGAATGCAAAATATAAAGTTACAGATGCAAGTAAGTTGACGTGTATGGTTGGGAGAATGTGGATGTTCTATCTGGTTGCTGATGGGAAGTGATGATAATTATACTAACTACATTTACCCTCTTAGTCTTTTTCTATCCTCTACTCTCTGAAGACAATAAATTCAAGAAGTATTATGGACATATAAGAACACCACAGAAGGAAATGATATAGCATTTTTAAAAGAGGCAAGAGATGTGGCTGTGGAGAAGGTGGAAGTACATTCCAGGAATGACTAGTGGATGGTGCAATCACTTTTATCATATGAGCTGGACATAGGGACCAAAATGACATTGCCAGACGGAGAGCAAGTATCTGGATGTGCAATGGCTGCCATTATGTAAGGAAGGTGGGAAGTGATCAGAAGAATTTAGAAAATGCTATTAAATTTTAAATTTTATTTAATCAGCAATATTGTGGATCCATGGGGTCCCTGTAAGTTTCTGGGAAGGGGAAGTGAAAGGTGATACTTAAGGAAGGTAAAACTCTTACTATCTGCTGAACTAAGAAACACCAACACAGAAGTCGGTTGTTCCAATCCAGCTGGGGTCCTCTCTGGCTTGTTTTACGAAAGATATCAAAGTGTAAGTTGGCAAGGAGGATTTTATGCAATCAAAGCTCATGGGGAAAATTGCAATAGAGACGAGCACTATACAGGAAATTATACGGCAGACAGAATTAGAAGCAGACACAGTGAAAACAAACTCAACTATTAAGAAAGATTGATACATATGTAGAATTAATTTCAAAGCTCTAAAGCACTATAAATAAAAACTTATCTTATAAGAAATGAATTCTGGAAATCACTCATGTCCAGACAACAGTGATACCTGTCTAAGTCAGAGCTAACAGTGCCTCTCCTGAACTATTACATCATACCAGGTAGATATTTAATGAGTGGAAACTACATTTCAACACAAGATGGTAATGGGTCACCCTGTCTACCTTTTTTATATCTACAGCCTGACTCAAGACTGTCTGAAGTTCAAAGCCTTTGTTCTTCAGGAATAATGAACTCTTAGGGCAAAATTTGTCCAAAGAAATTAGCAACCAACATGTAATCTTCACTTTTAGATTTAACATCTCAAAATAAAACCGTGAGGTTTGTACGCTGACCATCGAAACAAATCCTAATCCAAGTTGATGTCTCTCAGAGAGCAGAGTGGTGGTCACACTCGAGAACAAGCCCACCTGCCCTTCACAAAAAGCCCATAGTTTTGAAGGGGGAGCAATAGAGAAAAGGCAGATTGAGTTGCCAGTACATATAACACTTCTAACTGGGAAGTTCCTTGTCGCCTTTTGGCTGAGTAAATGACTCACTGTTGTAACCTTAAGTCACTTAAGTTCCAAGCATTCAACTTCCTTCCATCTATTAAGAATGAGCTAATAGTAAAAAAATCCTCAAAAAAGGACAATTTCTTCTCTGCAGTTACTAGCAGCTAACAACAGGTTACTAAGAAAGGAAAAAAAAAAGGAATAGTCCATAAAACAAAGGTAATTCATTCTTTACCATAGGAGCTCTACCACTGAGTTACTAGTATTTCCTCTAGAAATGTTGTTTTTGAGCTATTTCAACATTGGTACCAGAATAGCTAACTCAAGAGCCAGGGTTCGAGTATTTCCATACAAATAGGTTTTTAAACTATGACCCCTTTTCTAGGTGTGATAAGTGTGCCAGTGTCTTTTTAAAATTGTGTTGTACTGTGTGCTCATTAACTTGTGTCCTAATCTGCCAGTTTAATTCAAAAACTCTCCGCAAATATAGCAAAATGTATAGCTTTAGTTCAGAAGCGTGACCTAATTCAACGGGATTCAGATTAGTGATCAGAGAGAACTTTAGGCAGTTCTCATGAAATGCAGATTTTTAATTTGTTTCATTATTTTTTAAATAAACCTGAAAATGAAAAGAGTATAAATCAGAGGTTAAGTATGTAGACTTCAGAATCTAATAGACCTGGTTTTGAATCTTGGTTCTGTTTACCAGCTCTAGGTTGGGTGAAAGTGTCTCAATTGCTGTAAGTCCTAGACCTTTCATTTGTGAGATGGGGATAGTAATGCCTAATCCATGCATATTGCTATAGAGATTAAACAAGAAACATACATGTATAGAAAATTACATGGAAAGTACATGTCTTGGTTCCTTGCGGTTGCTTTAAAGGAATACTTGAGACTGGGTAAGGGCTCACAGTTCTGCAGGCTGTACAAGAAGATTGCACCAGCATCTGCTTCTGGTGATGGCTTCAGGCTGCTTCCACCCACTGCAGAAGGGAAGGGGAACTGGTATGTGCAGATCACATGGAGGGGGCGGGGAGGAGAGAGCAGGAAGGTGCCAGGCTCTTTCTTTAACAACCAGCTCTGGGGGACTCTCAAGGGAACTAACGGAGTAAGAACTCACTCATTACTGTGAAGAAGGCATCAAGCCATTCGTGAAGGATCTGCCCCTGTGACACAGAAAGTACATATATAGCAGTTAGAGCCATCTGCTGCATAATTAATACTTGTTTGTTGTAAGTGAGGGAAAAGTCAAGTCATCTGATACAATAGTTTAATTTTATTCTGTTTTCTGCTATTCAGAGCTTTTAGCAAATTCTTCTTTAGAAAGGAATGATTTTTCAAATTCTCCACAATCATCCACCAAGTTCAGAGCAAGAATCACACTCAGAGTTTTGCTTTTCTTTGGGGACCAACGTGAATCCTACACCAAATCCTATAGCTTACTTATCTCTATGTGTTATTTCAGATCGAAAACATATTACTTAAAATTTCCTGTTATTCTGGAGAGATTATGTGTATATCAAACATCAAAATGTAGATCATTGTTCTGTCAAGTTAATATCCTGAAATCCAAGCATTTAGCAAAGCAGAAATGCCAGAGGGAAAATAGGAATCCAAACATAGAGGGACTAACCCTTACCTTCCTTAGCCCCAGAGTATAAACAACCAAGCCCTGTAATTACAGGGCACTAAAGGGCACTAAATGCCTTACACAGTAGAAACAAAATAAGAGTGCTGGGAACAAGCATGGCTGTCTGTGGGCCAGCAGTGTGCCTCCCTGCTCACCGCATACCCTAAGCCAAGACCTGAGAACTCGGGTGACTTGGCAGAGGAAAGTATGTGACACACAATCATGGAAAGCCCATCAACCAGGATGAATATGTGACTTGAAAACTCAGGCAAGGGTCTACTGCCCTTTTATTGTTTTTGCCTCTTGCCTCTGTTGCCTCCTATTGCCTCTATTGGTGGCAGTAGAGGCTGGGAACACGCCAAGGAAAAGAAAGACTGCTACACCTGGCTTGTCACCGAGTCCTGTCACACGGCATGGCATGGGGGGCAATGAGAACACCAGCAGAATTTGACTTACCCTTTTAAAAACGTTCCCTATAACCTTGGTCACTCCCGTAATTGAATTTACGGATCTCAGGTTGGTTTGGTCTTTACTAGCTTTACTGAACATTTATATCAAATGAGTATTTGTTGTTGTTACTGCTGTTTTGCCAATTAGTTCAATGAAAACGGCCATATCCAACAGGCCAAGAACAACTAAGCAGAAATGTTTTCTTGTCATAAATTATATATCCTATAAACATATTTATACAATTTCTAACTGTAGAGTGCATTATGTAGCCGCCTTTTAATGGATTTCTTCGCCTGAAAGTCGAAGAGTTAAAAAAGACTTATCAAATCGCAGAGAGTTATTATGAAGATGATAATCAGAAGTACAGGGCTTGAAGAAAGTTATTTAATTCAGTGACATTTCTATGCAAAAAAAAAAAATCTTGCAATTTATTAAAGAGAAAATGAATATTAGTATACATATAATATACACATTGCATAATTTGTATATAAGTACACAAATACTTTTACAGTGGAAGTCTACTTTTAAGTAATGTTATTTAGGAAAAACGAGTCATGGTCAAGGATTCTGTAATATCGAAATAACCAAAATATTCCTTGAAACCAATGGATGGATTAGAGAAAGAGTTTAACAGATACTGAGATGGTTCGTTATTGTGTTGCCCTATTTACTTCATTTATACATCCTGGTATTTGCTATGCATACCAATCAATAGGTTAAATACATTAGTGGTCATGTCTATTAAAAATTAGGCAAAGGGTCATTAAATGTACAGATAAAATAACCCTCGGCCCGCCCCCTGCCTGGCCGGCCACCTTCAGTAGCTGCTTCCAGGCGTCCGCCATTGGTTCCGCCGCCCTCCCGAGCATCTGGCAGTATTGAGGGGCCCTGAATGGTGGGGAGAGTGGATGAGTGTCGCTGAGGGGGGCGCAAAGGGGCGAGTGACAAGCCGACTGAAGTACTGAGCGCGTAGAAGGCAGAATATTCACACACCAAAGGTCCTAGAAAAGAGCTTCCAGAAGCTTCTGCACCTTGGGGACTCTCTGGCCGCGCCCGCACCTGACTCCGAGGCCTTCTAGTGCGCATGCGCACACGCGTGCGCGGCAAGGGTCTTCCCCCGCGCCTGACCTTGAGGCCCTCTAGTGCGCATGCGCGGCAAGGGTCTTTTCCCCGCCTGCTCGCGAGACCCCAGCAGCCGGCGACTCGAGGCATCGCGTGGGCGTCCTGGTGGAGCGGGTCATGGCGCAGCTGTGTGGGCAGAGGCGGTGCCGGGCGCTCCTCGCTCTGCTGACATCACTGCTCCTCTCTGGCGCTGCGGCGGCCTACGGAGAACGTGGCATCCATGGTGAGGGCAGGACGGGGGACCTGGAAAGAAAGAATGGCGGGCGTGAGGGGAGAGGGTGGGGGATAAATCGGTCTGAGCGCGAGAACTGGCGGGGGAGGAAATTGGGGGCGACTTACTGGCGTTCAGGGGGTGTGGTGGCCACGCTCCTGGGACTTGAACCTTGAGATGAGGTTTGGGAGCCCTTGAGAACGTGAGGACGGGCGGAAGCGCAAGGTGTAGGAAAGTTTCCTTCGGGTGAGGGAGGAGAAGGGAGAAAACAAAATTTAAAAAAAAGAAGACAACCCTCTGTACTAATCTTATTTCCATGGGAAAATTCAATTTGATGTTCAACATTTCAAAGCATTAGCTTTTTCCAGAAAGAGAAACTACTTGATTGGAACAGAATATGCTGTGATTAAGAGTAAGGGCTAGAGTCTAACTGTTGAGGTTCAAATGCTAGGCTTCCTGACTTGTGACCTTGGAAAAGTCACTTACCTGCTCTGTGCCTACACCACAGAATTAGATGAAACAAAGCATGTGGAAAGTATAATGCCTAGTATGTCCTTAACAAACAATTGTCATCATCATCAATAACTAACCCTGCCCACTGGCCACTGCATAGTGGTTAACCGACATACCAGTCAAGAGCTGGGCTTTGGGACCTAGTCCGAGCTTGCCACTGACAATGCCAATCCACAAATAACCGCTTTCTTCCGGATGCATATCTGAGGCTCATGAGTACCGTGTTTCCCTGAAAATAAGACAGGGTCTTATATTTATTTTTCCTCAAGAAGACACCCTAGGGCTTATTTTTAGGGGATGTGTTATATTTTTAAGTACGGTACAACAATCTACATTGATTCAGATGTAGTTAAGTCGTCGTCTTCTGGAACATAATCATAACTCTCCAAACCCCAAATTCCATCCTGAATTTCTTGCGACTCTATTTCCTTTGGAACCACTGGCCCTAATCTCTCATGTCAAGCAATAGAGCTCTCATTAAATGAGCAGGGCTGGCTTATTTATCAGAGATCCAGTGAGCACTGAGTCCAATCTGCACAGTGGAGCAGAAATGATCTCCCTGGGCTCTTAGTAGAAGACTGCTTGCTGAAGATTTTCCCCTATCCCCTGGTATTTTTAGGGGGTGAGAGAGGCCCACAGTGCTGAGTAAAGTGGCAGCCACAGCTTTCCTTCTTCCCCCTGGGGACACACAATACCTAAAGGGGAGTGTCCTGTTCCTCACTTCACTGAGGAGACTTTCCCCTCAAAGCCTCAGCTTGCAGCACGCACAGGATGGCCGGGACCTGACAGGGGGAGCCGACCTTGTTGGTGGGGCTGCCGGCACTTTTCCAGTCACTTCTGGGATAGTAGCTGTCACAACG
>CAUYPO010134354.1:0-21815 GCA_963574435.1 Cheirogaleus major
GAGTCAGTCAGCACACTTATGCTTTTACCTGTCAAAGGTTAAGGATATTGGAAGAGCAATTTGAGTCACTAAATTACCTCATTTTATCTGAATATTAGTTTAGAGACAGGTATTATTGGCATTAATCTATTAATGGGGGCATGAGTCATGTTAAAGCTGGAGAAATTCATTCAGTAGAGAAATAATGGTAGGTAATAAAATATTTGACTTTTTGCCTACAACATTTTTTAAATCTATATACTGGCTATACTTTTTTCCATGAGGCAATTTGTCAAATTTGTCTACATGTGAAGACATTTAAATAGAAATTATATCTTTTTTATTTACTTTAGTACCATTGTTGCTATTTTTAAATGTCATCCACTAAGTCCTGAATGTTTTGTATTCTAAATAAAGAGAAATTTTGATTTTTAGCTGATTATTTTTTTGTGTATGTGAAAAGGCATTTTAGATAAATAGTAAATATATATTAGGTCATTAAATAGGAAATGTCCAATTTCAAACCAAAAGTTTAGTTTAGTATATCTCAAACAAGAAGCAGTGCAATTAATCAAAGTATGTGCCTAAAACTATTCACACAGTATTGCCATCTTAATGGTAGCTTGTTTATGCCAGCAGCAAAGAAGCTTGGAGATCGAGTGACAATGAAATCACGAAAGGCGTTTTCCACAGCTTGTTGAGAATTGAATATTTTTCCTTGCAAGAAGAGGTCCAAAGCCTGGAAGAAGTGGTGGTCAGTTGATGTAAGGTCTGGGGAATATAGTGGATGACAGAGAGTTTCCAAGTCCAGCTGCTGTAGTTTGAGCAGCATTGTTTGTGCAACATGTGGTCTTGAAAGAGGATTGACCTGTCTCTATTGACCAATCTCAGCTGCTTAATCACAAGCATCCTCATTATTTTGTCCAGTTGGTTGCAGTAGACATCTGCTGTAATTGATTTACCAGGTTTCATGAAGCTGTAGTGGATAATACCAGTGCTGGACCACCAAACAGACACCATTAGCTTTTATGGATGAATATTTGATTTTGGACTGTGTTTTGGCACTTCATTTTTATTCAACCATTGTGCCGAACTCTTGTAATTGTCAAAAAGAATCCATTTTTCATCACACACAATATGGTATAGAAATGGTTCGCCTTTATGTTGTGATAGCAAAGGAAAGCTTCAAGACAATTTCTCTTCTGACACTCATTTAAGTCATGCAGAACCCATCTATTCAGCTTCTTTACCTTGCTGATTTGTTTCAAATGATCCAATTTTTTTTTTTTTTGAGACAGAGTCACCTTTGCTACAGTGCTATGGCATCAGCCTAGCTCACAGCAACCTCAAATTCCTGAGCCCAAGTGATTCTCCTGTCTCAGCCTCCCAAGTAGCTGGGATTACAGGCACATACCACCACACCTGGCTAATTTTTCTATTTTTAGTAGAGAGGGGTCTTCCTCTTGCTCAGGCTGGTCTCAAACGCCTGACCTCAAGTGATCCTCCCGCCTCAGCCTTCCAGAGTTCTAGGATTACAGGCATGAGCCACCACGCCTGGCCTAAATGGTCCAATATTGTTGGAATGGTAACATCAAACCTTGTTGCTAATTCACATGTATGTTGAGATGGATTTGCTTCCACTAAAGCTTTCAGCTCATCATTATCCACCTTGGTCTCAGGTCGCCCATGTGGCTCATTTTCAAAATTAAAATCACCAGAATGGAACTTCTGGAATCATCAACATACTATGTGATCATTAGCCACATCCTTCCCAAACACCACTGGTATTTCAAGCTGTCTGCACAGCATTGGTTCCACGATGGAACTCATATTAAAAAATAATACAAAATTTTGACTTATCCATGGTTTCACCAAAATTGCTCTAAAGAAATTTGAAAGGTGGGGGGCATGGGCAATATACATAACTGTAATATTTGTACCCCCATAATGTGCTGAAATAAAAAAAAAAAGAAATTTGAAAGGTAATCACAAGCCAAAAACCATGTGTTTGAAAGAATGGTGATGTACCTTCCCAACAAAAATAAAACAAGAAGTGTCAAAGTGAAAATGTCAGAGAGGTCAACTGTCAAACTTAGTACTTAAGGAAATTGGACATTTCATACTTAATGAACTAATAAATTGTCCTCTTCATAAAGTAGTAAAATGTATTATATGTATGAATATAACAATTTGAATGGTACTGATTTTCAACAAAAATTATAATCAGCTTTAAATAGAATGGCATGTTTTGGATGATTAAATTTCTATATGTATTATTCAATAAAATAGAACTGTTTTTACCTCCATAAATTACAAAAAAAAGTCAGGCAGCCACTGTGAATGGCTTTTCTTTAGGCAAAAGGGATATCTTTCTAGTTCAAACACATTCATTATATAACATGCTAATTTTCTTTGTTATTCTGACTGCAGAGATGACTTAGGATATGTCCATGCTATGGCCCACAGGTCTTTAGTTTTACCCATAACTTGTGGCATATATTGTCAGAGAGAGAGAGAGAGAGAGAGACTGTATGCATGAGAGAGCTATGACTTGTATGTGTGTCCCCTCCAAAACTCATGTTGAAATTGAATTGCCATTGTAACAGTATTAAGAGGTGGGATCTGTAAGAGGTATAGGCTGTGAGGCCTTTGCCCTCATGGGTAGGATTAACAAATGTTATAAAAGAGTGAGTTTGGCCCCTTTTGCTTCTTTTGCCCTCTACCTTCTGTCATGTAATGACACAGCAAGAAGGCCCTTGACAGATGTTGGTGCCTTGATATTAGATTTCCCAGCCTCCAGAACTGTGAGCCAACAAATTTTTGTTTATAAATTACCCAGTCTGTGGTATGCTATTTTATCAGAACAAATGAGCTGAGAGAGAGAGAGGGAGAGAGAGAATACAAGTGGGAAATTTATAGAAATTGACCAAGATTAAGTAGAACCAAAGAATGTGAACTATATACATTCAAATTTTATACCTGGTGAACTACAAAAATAGCCTTTGGAATACATTGACTAGAGAAAACTCTAAGAATTTCTTGGCTATGGAGAAATCCCTTTAATTATGGAGGAAGAAAGTACATAGTATGTAGTTACTGTATTATATATTTGTATTTGTTGGCTTCTATTCAGAAATATCATCTTTTGGCACAAAGAGGAAAACTTAGACATTGTGATAAAAATAATTCTTCACCCTCTCACTGGTTGGAGTTTGGGTGAACATGTGGATAAGCATCAAGGATAGAAGCTTGTTTCCAAAGTTATTCACCTCTGCCATAGAAGATGGCTGATTTTTTCTAACTCTCGGCTGTATTGGGTGTGGGTGGCTTTGCTACAACCTGCACAGAAACTATTAGTTCATTCATTGATTTATTCAATTGTTCATTTCTATGGCAAATATTTATAAAGTGCCTACTGTGTGTTAGCCAAGTGCTCAATACTCTGGAAATATGGCGATGAACAGGTAGGCAAAGTCCCTGCTCTTAGAGTGCTTCTCTTAGACGGGGGACTACAGACAGAAAGTCACTAGACAAACAAATGAACAAGACACTTTCTAACAGTGAGAAGTGCTATGAAGAAAATAAAGCTGAAATAAGTGAGGGATTGAGTAATCACGGAGGGAGAGTGCTACTTAGGGGAGTGATCTGCAATAGCATCTCTGAGGAGGTGACATAAAAGCTGAGGCATGAATAACAAGTTGAAGCAAACCTGTTGTAGGTAGAGGGAGCTGAAAATGCAGAAACCTCAACAGACACAACCTTGGTTCATCTGAGGAGCAGAAAGAAGGTTGGCGTGGCTGGAGAGGAGTGACCATAGAACGCAGTGTTAGGACGAGTGAGGTTTAAGAGGAAGCATGGCCGAATCAGTCTTGGAGGCTACTCTCTTTAGGACAGGCTGTCTACTTGACATTTGTCAATATAGCACCAACATAAACAATTTCGTAAAGTAAAAAATCTGCTCCATTGGTGCTTTCTTCTATTCAATTAAAAAATCAGTTTAATGAATTTTTCTCTCACTGAATTGATCAAAAAAATTATGCTCCAGGTAGACAACACCTTTGGGTGTGTCTTATGCTGAAGAGTATAAGGAAAAGATAAGGAACACTTACTATATCACGATGAAGAGATGATCAGGCTAAAACGGAGCCGTTCTTCAGCTCCACTGAACTCTGGGTGCACCCTTGACAAAGTCCACGTGGGCCAAATGGAACATAAGGCTTACCGCATCTTGCTCAAGAATGTTGGAGAATCTGTAACTTTATTGTGTGTGATTCACGTTCTCGTGATGGAGTTGCTAATAAACCTTTGAGGCTGGTGAAACATGGATGGCAGCCCAAGTTGTTCCAGTACGGGCACGTCTTCAGAGAGCAGGTTCTCCCTAAGAAAAGTTCAGAGGAGGAGCTGAGGTGAGCCAATTGTGAGCTGTGTATTCAGTTACTATCACAAGCAGAGGGCTGATCGGGGATGGGCTTTCCAGGACAGTGAAAGTACTTCATGTTTATACAGAATCTTTTTGACTGTAAAACTTAGAGAGCAACCTGTGACTTGTCTGAGTGTGATGTGAAATTTCAACTTCATTTTCCTCAAAGTATTTAATAACTATGTACTCACCTCTTTTCCTTTTTAATGACTATTCATAAAAAATATAGGGAATCTTTGGGGTTTAGTAAAAGGATGTATTTCATACTTTGAGACAGTAAAAAATAGTCTTTTCCTAATACTTTTTTATTTGTTCCATTGAATTCTTCAATCACTTAATCAAGAAATATTTAAGTGATAATGGTTTGTCCAAAACAACTTTTCTCCATGCTGTCTAAATTTTAAGCTCCAAGGATTGGGTGTGCCAATGTATATATTTTATTCAGTTATAGTCATTTGTCATTAACATCTTTTGATCAATCTTTTGGAGGATGGATGTAATTGAAACTTTTAGGGTCAATTCTTTGTAAGCTTGACATTGTTTTCTTTTTTTCCTTTTATTTAATTTTTAATTGACAAAGAAAAATTGTATGTATTTATCATGTACAACATGATATTTTGAGATAGGTATACATTGTGGAATGGCTAAATCGAGCTAATTAATATATACATTACCTCACATACTTATCATTCTTTTGTGATGAGAATGCAGAATCTGCTTTCTTAGCAATTTTCAAGAACATAACACTTTGTTATTAACTATAGCCACCATGCTCTATAATAGATCTCTTGAACTTATTCCTCTTATCTAACTGAAACTTTGTACCCTTTGATCAACATCTCTCCAATCCACCTTTTCCCCTTGAGCTCCATTTACTCTCTACTTCTGTGAGTTTGACTTTTTTGGAGTCCACATATAAGTGGATTATGTGATATTTGTCCTTCTATGCCTGGCTTATTTCACTTAACATAATGTTTTCCTGATTCCTCCATGTTGTCTCAAATAAAAAGATTTCCTTCTTTTTTAAATCTAAGGTCACTTAACATGTAGTGAGTGCCCTCTGAGTACCTCAAACCTGCATGAATTAAATTTAGAAAACTGGACAACTGAAAGACCCTTCTTTTGAGTAGAACCAAAAGATTTCCTCGCCTCAAAAATGAGACTAAGAACTTTCTTCTCCCACCTGTTCTCCTCTCCAGTTTATAAGGCATATTTTTCTGTTAACCAATGGTGGAAAGTTTACTAGTGAACTTTATCTGTGTAGCTGGTAGAAAGTGCAAAGATAAAAAACAAAACAAAGTGAAAACACTTTTCTCCATGGCAAAATCCTCCTCCAACACTACTTCTTTTGTGAAGTATTGCTTTTTAAGGTGTCGAATTAAGAGCTCTCTGAACCACAGTCCAACACAGCACACTGTGTGATGACCATGCTCTAAGTGAGACATTTGGGTGGATTCCTTACAGGAAGACAGTATGGGATGGGGGCAAGTACACAGGGCTTGCTATCTCTGTGATCTCAGACAAGGCACTCACACTTGCTAGGGGGCTCCATTTTGACACTGGTGTATTAGTGTTCTCCAGAGAAGCAGAACCAATAGGACACACACACACACATACACACACATATGTGTGTATATATATACATGTAATAAAATTTATTATGTGGATTGGCACAAGGGCTTATGGAAGCTGAGAAGTCTCATCATCTGCCATCTGTAAGCTGAGGACCAGCAAAGCCAGCAGGGTAATTCAGTCTGTGTCTGGAGGCCTGAGAACCAGGGGAGCTGATGGTGTAATGCCCAGTCTGAGTTGAAAGGACTGAGAACTGGGGTGGAGAGGGGCATACACTGGTATAAGTTTCAAAGTCCAAAGGCCCGAGAACCAAGAGCTCCAATATCCAAATTCAGGAGCAGATGGATGCTCCAGCACAAGAAGAAAGAGAATTTATCTTTTCTCCACCTTTTTGTTCTCTTAGGGCCCTTAATGGATTGCATGAAACCTGTCCGCATTTGGTGAGAGTGGATCTTTACTCAGTCTACTGATTCAAATACTAATCTCTCTGGAAGCATATTCACAGACACACACAGAAATAATGTTTTACCAGCTTTCTGGGCATCCCTTAGCCCAGTCAAGTTGACACATAAAATTAACCATCACAATTGGTAAAATGGCAATAATATCAATCCAAGAGTTTTTGTGAGTTTAAACTAGATTACGTAGGTATAGTGCCTGGTAGATAGAAACCACTTAAAAAAGGTGGCTATTACTATTATTTTGTGTAAACTTAATTTGATTGATTGATACCATTACTAATTAAAATCTTGAGGTCTTCAGTAGGGAAAGATAGCTTTCTTTCTCTGGTCTCCTTTTTTCATTCTAAGATAACATCTCTCATCTTCTGTCTCCTTTAAAAACTGTTACACATTTTATTTTATTTATTTATTTTTTTGAGACAGAGTCTCACTCTGTTGCCCAGGCTAGAGTGCCGTGGCATCAGCCTAGCTCACAGCAACCTCAAACTCCTGGGCTTAAGCGATCCTTCTGCCTCAGCCTCCTGAGTAGCTGGGACTACAGGCATGCGCCACCACGCCCGGCTAATTTTTTTCTATATATTTTTAGTTGGCCAATTAATTTCTTTCTATTTTTAGTAGAGAGGGGGTCTTGCTCTTGCTCAGGCTGTTAAAAATGTTACACATTTTAAATGATGAGCCTTCAGCATATCTAATTTCCCATTAGCATGGATTTTCTAATTTAATACAAACCAGTCAAAGTGTTTCTCAAATATTGACCATTTAATTGACTAGTACTTTATTACTTCTAAACTTGATATTTAAAGGTAAAAATGATAACTGCTTGCACATAGTTTTCAGAAGAATTACATAAACCATAAAAAAATCCTATCTCACACCTAGACATGATGCAAAAGAATTTGGAAACATTTTTCTTTTTTGGGCCTGCGGTTAATTTTCTCAGTCAAAGAAGATCTTTTTCTTTCATTTTGAAAGATTATAGCAGTTCTATATGTTAAATTTGTCAGATGAGCAACTGGCTAAAACTGTTTACACTTTATAACAAAGATAGCCTTTTCTCAATTGTCCAATAACTTGTTTGTCATTTCTGTTTGAGACCTCAGAAGAATGGCCTTTAATGTCCATAATTCTACCAACATTCTGTGCATGATTACTTATGTATTTTCTAAGAAGATACATGAGTATCTTCTCTAGCTCTCCTCTTTTCTTTCTGAGCTCTCACCAGAATCACTTTGAAAAGTCCCTTCAGGGCAATAGCAGCTTCTAGCATGCACCTCAAAACCTCGCCAGTCTCTACCTGTTACCCAGTTCCAAAGCCACTTCCATATTTATTAAATCAGCACCATACTTCTTGTTACCAATCTCTGTCTTAGTCAGTTTGGGCTGCTATAACAAATTGCCACAGTCTGGATGGCTAAACAATACCATTCTGGAGGCTGGGAAGTTTGAGATAAGGGGGCCAGCATGGTTGGGTTTTGGTGAGGGCCCTCTTTCTGCTTTCCTGACATGGGGTGGGGGGGTGGAGAGAGAGAGAGAGAGAGAAAGAGAAGAAGCAAGCTCTCTTTTGTCTCTTCCTATAAATTCATTAATCTCATTCACGAAGGCCCCACCCTCATGAGCCAATTACCTTCCAAAGGCCCCACCTCCAATACCATAACATTGGAGATTTGGCCTCAACAAACATGTTTTGGGGGAACATAAGCATTCAGTCCATAGCACTTCCCATTTGTAAAATAGACTCTGCTGTATTTGCTGTTCCCTCTGGAAAGTTTACCATTTGCCCCCTGCCCTCATTGCATCTCCTTCTAATCATCTTTCAAAATTATGCTCAAGTCATTTCTTTGTTGAAGTAAAAGCCCTGTAGAAAGGTCACCTCTCTCCCTCCTCAGCACTTTTCCTCATTGTAGTTTTGCACTGATGCAATAAGTATTTCTTGGATGAATAAATAAATTTTCAAAGCACTTGCCCATTTATTATCTTATTTGAGCCTTCTGACCACTCTTTGAGGTAAAGATGTAAGTGAACAGTTCAAGTTCTCGCCCTTATAATTTGGTGGAGTTTGATCTTGGACACAATATTTCCCTAAATCTAGTCCTTATTTATTACCTTGTTCTCCATCAGAGGCATCAGAATGTTTTCCTGTCTTTCAATTCATTCTGATATTTTATGATTATTCTTAAGTATAAGTCTTTTTGTTATCTATTGCAAAATTTATCCATTGTAAAATGTGGGATAAGGATCCCACCTCTCATTAAGCAGTTTTAGGTACACATGATTCATCCTTATTAAGAGACTAGACATACTCACCAGAGTATTCCCTTGTACAGGTGAAAGCTTTGTGATACATATGGCAAAGTATCTTTAATATTGTCTGTGTAACTTACTAAACAATATGGTCTCTTTTATTCTAACTCATTTTTCCTAAGACCACAATTTTAGCTGGTTGCTCATCTGACAAATTTAATATGCAGAACTGCTATAATATTTCAAAATGGAGGAAAGAGATCTTCACACATCTGACTGTGAAAATTAGCTCCAGGCCCAGAGAAAAAAATGTTTCCAGATACTTCTGCATCATTTCTAGATGTCAGAGAATGAGTATCAGAGCTTCAGTCTTTTCATTTACCATGGGAAATTAATACCTATCACATGAGGTTATTTTGAGGATTAAAATGAATTAAAGTAAATGAAGCAAAGTATGTGAGAATACTTCTCACCCATAAAATAGCTTATAAATATAAGATATTATTTCACGGGTAGATATGGAGATTGGCTGAAATTTGCTTGTAGGGTAAATTTTTATAAATTAGATGATCATTCCAAACTTTTTCCCAATTTTTATCTTTTTTCTCTCTTTCTTCTTCCCTTCATTCTTATTGTTATTCCCAACGTCTGCTTCCCAGTCTATTTCAATAACTCGATAAATCTACCCACTAAATTCTCTCTAATCTTCTTTCTAATGTATTCTACTTTCTACTTCCAAAGTAATCTCTCTTACACCTTTTATGCACTTTCCTGCTTATAAATCTTCTTCAAGGTCTGTGACTTTGTTGTATTCTTTTCTGTGTCCATCCCTAGCTCCTAGAATAAAGTTAGTTCTTAATAATGCTTATTTTTAGTTTGTTTAAGAAACAAAATATGGTGGTCCAGAGCACAGTAATCTCAAAATTTAGATCCACCATCCCAGGTAATGCTTAAGACCATCTATTGGGATGTGGAAAGAAAGTAGCAATAGGACTTCTATTGCTAGTTAGCATTGTGATCATACTTTTCTATTTTGTGATTTATATTTATTTACATTTGGTATGTATGTGTATTGCAAAGCAGTATATGAATATATAGCCAAATAAATAAATATACATCTATTGGCCCAAGCCTACCTTTCCCATCTCATCTCTCAGTGCTGCTTTTCATACATGCTATGAGCTTGGAGTCTAGTCTAGTTGAGTGCTTTCCTCCAATGTGCTGTCAAAGTTTCAACCTCTGCATTTTATGGGCAGTGATCCTGACTATGAAGAAGTTTGCTGCTGATGAAGGAAGACATTCAAGTCACCACTTTCAAGAGTTGTAGCAAGAAGTAGTCTGGGTGGGCTGGAATCAAAATCCAGTAGTCAAAATGCTCTGCGGGCAGCAGTGAGAGGTGCTTTGGCAGGGACAGCTCTCAGTTTCAGTAGAGTTCGGAATTTTTCATCAAGGGAGTCCTGGATGTCCATGTAAGGAATTCCAAAGTCAGGGCTCAGCCCTTAGGCTGAGTACAATACCTGTTATCTGGTAGGCATTCAAAAAATGTTTGTTATGAGATATAAATGCATTCATATATGACCACCCCAGACCATTTACATGGGTATCACGCTGTACTGAACCACTACCATCTTCCATCCAGATTTTTGAGATAGTTACCTGACTGGTTTTCTGTTTTCATCTTTGCTTCTGTTGAGTCTGTTCTCAGACCATGTCACTCCTTTGCACAAAACCTCTAATTGTGTTCCTTCTTGCTGAGAGGTAAAGTCCCCACAGTGGTCTAAAGGCCCTACAGGATCCGGCCCCTCTTTGTTTCTCTTCCCATGTCTCTAAACTCAAGTTCCTCTCTCCAACCCAGCCACGCTGGCCTTCGAGATTTTCCTTGAATACATCATTTCTCCAGCTCACCAGTCATGCTCTTGCACAGACATTCACGTGAGTCAGTTGACTTAATGCCTTGGCTCCCTCAGGGCTTTGCTGAAATGTTACCTTCCTCAGGAGGTCTTCCTGCCTACCCTACCTAAAATTGCCCTTCTCCAACACAACTCCTGTCCTCTGCCGCTATGATTCACTCCAGCACTTTTCACTGTTTGATAGATGTTTTAATTTTTATTTGTTTATGGTCTGGTTCTTTCAGTAGAGTGTAAGTTCCGTGAGCATAATTGTTTTTGCTATTTTGTTCACTTTAGCACTAAGAATAGTTCCCACATATAGTAGGTCCTCAATCAATATTTGATCAATCCATGAAACTTTCACTGTCTTTCCCAGTCAAAGCAATGTCATTATTTTCCCGTAGCACATTCCCCATACCTGTTTTATAGTATATGTCCTATATTAACAATACAGAATTAATCTGTATATTGCTTATCTCTCCCATCAAGGTGGATACCCAGTGTTGAGTTTTGTATGTATTTAATACATTTTTTTATGAATTGAGTTTATGCTTTTGGAGACATTTTATTACCCTTTTACTTTCTTCTGCTGAACCACTATTGTTTCACCTTCAAAATGATCACTTCTTAGACACCTGGTAGTTGCACTCACTGTTGTGTGGACAGCCCTCATTCAGATATAGGGTTATTACATTTACTCGGTCTTCCATATTTTTAAAAGTTACTCTTTCTTTGGGTTTGGATGGTCGTCTTATTGAAAAATATAAAATGCTTGACATTGCTAGAAAAATCTCAGCTTTCAATAATGATTCAAGTTAAATTAAGAGAGTTTGAGACTCTGAATTCTATGTCATAACATTTAAAGGTGAATTCACTGTGAAAAAGTAACAAAAATAGGAAAGAGAATGAAAATGGGAAAGAGAAAAAATAAAAGGTAGCCTTAGATTAGGACCCAGGTGCTACTCATTTAAAAGATATTTGTTGACCTACTCCAATAAGGGGCACTAAAGAGACTAAAGAATATTTTCAGGTTCCCCCTCTATAAATAAATAGCTGCTGTATACATTGTTCAGGTAGTGCACTGCAAAAACGTATCCTATCAATGGGAGTGGCATTCACATATAGACATTTTTATTATGTTGAAATTGTAAAATAATTTTATCCTAATTGTTGACTCCAAAGAGGAATGATTTGCATATTTGTTATGACAATTTTTTGGCTTATGATAGTAAAAAGTTTTTCTCTACCAAAATCAGCATAGTGTGACAAATTTCCAACAGATGGAAGTATAGTATCTTATTATATTAGAGAAAATATACATCATTCTGCTTTATTTTAAAAAGAGGAATAAGTTTAATAATATTAATAAAATCTTGTTGATCTAATAACTTGGGCCTCTAAATAGGGAGCTTCTTATTTACCTGGGTAAATAACTTTTTAAAAATCCCATATTGGTTTTATTACAGTGGCTCAACTGGGTGTTTTATGCTATAGTTTATACCATCTGCTATTTGTTTCCTGGATTATAATTGTACAACTAAGTTACCAATCAATCTACAAATTACACCATGACATAAATTACTATATAATGATTCAATTTCCATTAATAATCCAGAAAGTATATTTTACATATAAATAAATTAGAGATAACTATATAATAATTTGTTAATTATGCAATAGCGTTGGCTTTTTTGTTACAAGAGTTAACTATTTAAAATGTAGATACATGTATTAATATATATTATTTTAAAATGTTACAAATTTTTGGAAAAGATACTATATCCTCCTAGATGTTGAAAAGAAAATTCAAATAAATTATCAGCACTAGAAAAGAAACAATTGGAAAATGGTCAGAAAAGAAAATTAAAGAAAAACTTGGCTGGTTAAATAAATTTTCTGGAGGAATAGGTGGAATTACAGAACAAAAGGGGAAGTATTTCAGAGTTACACTTTTCAGCAGAATGTAGCATAGATATGTCATTGGTGGAGCAGAATGTGATTTTTCCTTCTACCTCTATGTCAACTCTAAATCAAGGATTTCAAGAACAACTTGAAGGGGAAACATGCCTCCCAAACCCATTCAACTGAATGTTGTTTTTTTTGACCCAGGTTCATGGCCATCTAATTTGAATATCAAACAAAAGAACCTGACACTCTTGTTGAAAATTTTCCAATTCTTGTAAGAAAGTATAGTATTCCAAAAGAAACTCTAGGTAAGAAAATTTCAGGAATAATCACACACCAACTCTCCCAAATGTTGAAAAATGGTTAGATTATATTTATTCTACCTCAAAAGATTCTTTTATCTATGTCATAAACATTTTGGGGATAAGAAAAAGATCCACCAATGAATAAGAAAGTGTTCAATAACCGCCAGCATTTATTATGTATTTCTTAGTAAACATGAAAAAAGTGAAATGTACATCAACAGTAGTGTAAGTATCCCAAATTGTAATCTTATAGAAAAATTTTATAACTGTTCATGCTACCAGAGATTATATGGAAAAGGGAAAAATATTGGCATGTTATGATTGACTTCTCCTAATATATATGGTTCAGTTTTTGGCTATATCTGGCATCAAGAGGATTGCTCAAAAAACTTTGAGAGAGATAATGGTGATTTACTGTATTTTGTGTATATAATATTGTGGAAATGATAGCAGAATTTTATAACATGATGGAAAAGATTTGCACAGAATACAAACATTGGAAACATAACCTATTTCTTAGAGGTAGAACACAAAACCAAACTTGTAAAATTATAACATAATCATTTGGACACAAATAAGCATAAAATATAACAATCATTTTAGATATAATCCCTGATGTATGCCAAGAAGATAGCAATTATTGTTAGACTTGTCAATATCAGTTGCCAGTGGAGAATGTTTTCTCAAATTGAACATTTATTAAACATGACTTAAGGTCTACAGTATCACAAGAGATATGGTATAACCCAGTGGCCATTTCTAGAGAATGAAACATGTTAACAAATAAATATCGAAATTGCTGTGATAAATTTATTTGCCATGGAAGCATGATATGTAATTGGTTTATAACAAAGTATTATATTATAATTAGTTGGTGTACTTAATTATTGTGATTGCAATTCTGAATTTTGTATTATTTTATATTCAATAGTTTGATTTGCAAATTTTATAAAAAGTGACTTTATATCTGTTGCAGTTGTTATAATTGAGAAATAAGTATTGTATTAAGTTAAAAACGTTCACATGGGGAAGTGATGCCTTTTTCTAATTTGGAAGGAAGCTCTGTGTGGACTAGTAGAAGCCAGTCCTTGTTGATGGGGGTGGAGATCCACATACCACAGCAGTCCTAAGGGAGAGAGAATACAAAGGAAGAACAACATTTGGCTCCTTTCTTTAAGGAGCTTCTAGCCCAGTGTAGAGTTTTGCAGTTTAACATTTATTGTAAAGCAATACTTCTTTCCAAGTTGTGCGGCAGTGGCTTAATGCGCAGAATTTCACTTTAACACGAAAACAGCAATGTAAAACTCCCCTACCTTACAGCAATGAAGCAAAAGAGGGTGAAAAGGGGAAACCACTGAGCTTCCTGTTAGGTATAAAATGTTACATTGTGTGTGTGTTTCTGATTGTTTAACACACACAAGTAGAGCCAATAAGCTTCACAGACCATGCTGGGATTAGTTTTATGTCTTAAGGACAAATATTAGTCAGGTTGACAGCTTGTTATTTTTGATAGGACCCATCAGCTCTATCATCAGCAAAAACATAAACTTCAGCTCTATGATCTTCAGCTCTATACATTGATAGGACCTGTCAGCTCTATACGCAGCAAAAACGTAAACTTTAGGTACAAAAATAAATTCCTCAAAGCCAAAGCTTATTGGTCTTTAAACAAAAATACAAAAACTTCTACAATTATATGAAGTTTTTTTTTATTATTTAAATAAACTTTGGAACACATTGAGGCTGTTTGAAGATAAAAGAAGCATTGTTTATGAACCAATGATGAAAGCGTGTGAAGGGCCACAGGTACTTTGCAATAGACATCTGGTGATCTCATTAGAATTTGAAAGCACCTTGAAGAAAAGAAGTTCTTTAAAATAAGAAAGATTGGCTGAACTTGAGTGAGGTCACACCTGGAAGCAAGGATGTGAGGGAGGTTCTTGCACAAGTGGTGTTGTGTAGACTGATAGGAGTCAGTATTACACGTCAATCTAGTTATTGATTCTTGTTATAAATCTTTTGAAAGCATGAGTTTATAAAGTCAGCGATCCAATGCAACCATCCCTTTTTAAATCTTGTACATGTCCTTCACATATGCCTGTACATTTGAAAGCTTTTTGTTTTGTTCTAGAATCAGAGAGTTAAATAGGTCAGTGATGGAATATCCAGTCTGATAATTGTTTATTGATTTGCAGAATAATTTAACTCCACTCTGGGTAAATTCATTTTTATATAATACAATGGACTTGTTGACTCTTACAGGAATAAAGGGTAGGCTTTACTAAGCATATTAGATATCATTTGGCTTTCTTTCTCTAGAATTAGCATAAACTTTCCTTAAAGTAGGATCTTCTATAAAAATTCCATGTAGTTGATGAATATGAAGATGCTTAAATAAAACTAAAAGCAGAAATAAATAAAATATAAAATGAATAAAACAACATTCAAGATCAAAGTTTGTTCCTCAAAATAATGAATAAATTGAGTAAACTACTGACATGATTTATTTAAATTAATTTATATATTTATTTATTCATAAAAGAAAGTAAATATTAGTAAAATCAGTAATGCAAAAGATCATTGATAATACAAAGATATTTTAAATAATTTCTGTATTTTTATTTTAAGTTTATATTAATACATTTGGTGATCAAGTTAAATAATTATAAAATTGATACAAATAAACATAAGAATTAAGGAATATAAATTGACTATTAGGAAGGATTAGAAAAAGTTACTATGCAATTTAAAAATTGACAATTGTTCTTGAAGGTTTACGTAACTGTGAAATTCCAAATTTCCAAAATTTCCAAAAACATGTTCTTTCGAAGATACACTTTTATAAAATATATCATCTGATTCATTTAATAGTGAAAATGCAGTTTTGAATTCAAATTATAAAAGATAAAAGGACATTTATAGACAAAGACTAAATCTTAAAAGAAGACAAAAAAAGAGCTCTGCACCTATCAAGGAACAATGATAAGAAGTATCCTTGCAGAAGCCACGCAAGCTTGAAGACAGTTGATTTAAATATTTACTGGGTTAAGAGAAAAAACCCTTACAACCTAGAATTCTGTATCTAGAAAACTAAAACCAAAACCAAACTAAACCAAACTAAAACTAAAACCAAACTGAGGAGATCTGAACAAAGCGTGGACTTTGGTTAATGATGACTGAGGGATCCCTATTGGTTCATTAATTGTAACTAATGTGTCATACTAATGTGATATTTTACTAAGGGGGGAAACTGGTTTCAGGCTATGTGGGAACTCTGTACTAGCCTCACAATTTTTGTGTAAATCTAAAACTGTTCTAAAAACAAAGCATATTATTAAAAAGCTGTGTATCATTGGACTAAAAAGAGAAAACGTAATTACATTCAGATTTCAGAAGTATCTACAGACCATTTTAAGATAATGGAAGATGACAGATCAGAAACACTGGGACAATAGAAAATAGGAGGAACATTGCAGGGACAAATTAAATACTGCAGGGACAACTGGCAATCGGTACAGAGAAGGATGGAATCAGTGACAAATGTACTGTATATTACAGTAAGAAATTCCAGATTTCTTAAAAATAAAGGCACTAAAAACCCAGAAGGACACCAGATACTTATCCTAACTCCTTTTAAGGATATACAGTCCCTCACCGCGTAAGGACATTTTGGTCAAAGACAGACTGCATATATGATGGTGGTCCCCTGAGATTATAATACTGTATTTTTACTGTACTTTTTATATGTTTAGCTATGCCCAAATACTTAGCGTTGTGTTATGGCTACCTACTGTACAAGTTTGCAGCCTAGGAGCAATAGGCTGCCCCATATAGCCTCAGTGTGTAATAGGCTATACCATCTCTGTTTGTGTAAGTACAGGCTGTGATGTGTGTACAACAACAAACGACACATTTTTCAGAACATAGAAAACTATTCTCAGAACTGTTCTATTCTCAGAACTGTTTTAGATTTATGTTAAGTGACACACAACTGTATATCTGTTTTCTTCTTTTACCTAATGTTGACATTGTTCTACTTCTGTTTATGTTTTCCCATGGCCTAAATTCCTAACTCTATTCTGACATTATTGTGTGTATATTATATTGTATGTATACTGTGTAAACATTTTCTCTTACTTTTTTAGAACAAGATAAAACATTTATAATTGAAAAATAAATTCCCAACTACTGAAGAAACTGAGGATATCACTATAGATAAGGTGGAAGCTTCCGATATGTTTCTGCCTTTTTTTGACTTATTTGAAGAGTTTTTTCCCCTAACGAACCACGTAATAGCCCACAGAGAGGTAAGATCTAGTGACAGTGCAATTCATCCCAAACTGACCCAGACTATTCTCAACTTGATCCACCTCTGAGTCCTCAATAGCTCTCTGGCCTGTGGTTGTCCCCAGTCCTTCTGGTTTTGCATCCTTATTGGCTTCCTTCTCTGGCTCCAGCTGTCTCACTTAGCAAAGCTTCTCTTAGACTCTCCATCATGGGCTGTGCAGGGCGCTGTCTGACTGGTCTTTTGGTCTGGCCCAAGGATCCTGCCTGAGAACTGCCCATGGGCAACCCCGTTGGCTGTGATCTGCTTTCCTAGCCTCTGCCTGCATCTCTGGGTCTGGCCTCAGACAAAGGACTTCAAATACATAAAGCTAAACAAGTTCTGTATAACAAATAACAATGGGTCAAAATTTTAAAGAAAACAGAATGACAAAATAATGGATAAAATTTGTTACAAAAGTACACATGCTATATATAAGAAAAATACAATACAAAATATTACAACAGTTACAGACATTTTATAGAAATTTGTGTAAATGTATTGTACCAATACTATGAGCCAACCCAATACAGAGATGAGAAGACAGTATGTGTACTCACAAGGAAAGCAAGAGGAGAAATCAGCATGTGACAAAATGCATGGTTTGGCTCAAAATTCAGAGTTTGAATTCTAAAACAGCATTTAGGTACAATTTGCTACCCATTTAAATATCATAACTCAACACTCACAGCAAAATTTGATGGCAGTGGGTGCTGGTGAAGGCACAATTGTGCTGAGCAATCAGCATTGTAAGTTGCTATAGCCCTTTTGGAGAGTAGGCTGGCAAAATTAAAACAAAACAAAACAAAAAGCTTTACCATTGTTCTTCCATTTTAATGTGGTCATCTCAGCTCTGGGATTCAACTTATGGCAGTGATGTTCTGATCAGGCCCTAAGGAGTTTTAGAGGAAAAGAGGATGGGTAAAGTGAGGGTTTATATAGGCTTTGTCCTTTGCCACTGTGTGTGTGTGTGTGTTTTAATTAGGCTCTCAATTAAAATTTGGTTAAACAAAGCGTTTAGAAGAAACTAAAATTTAGTTGAGGTTTGTGCTCTGCAGAGGTATCCTTAAAAAGAAAAATGTAAATTATATGAAGATATTAAAAGCGGCACAGTTTAAAATAGCAGAAAATTGGATACAATGCCAAATGCCAAAAAAATAAAAAAGGCCAACAGCAATAGCATCACGAAAGAGTGCCATGTAACTATTCTATGCCACAAACAAAGCAAGTATGGGACCTATGAAGGTACAAAGGAATATTAAGTAAAATGAAAAAAAGGAGAATACAAAAGAGAACATCTGCATGATACAATGACATAAAAATGTACTTATGTATGTACAGTGACAGAATTTGGAAGACAACTTAGGGAAATATAAACAGAGCTTAATGTTCTTCAATTCCCTTTTTCTATAAAAATCATTGTATGTATTTTAAAAAATATTCTGTACATATATAGGAGAATATAATTTATTTTGATCAAACTTACTTAGATGAATGATTCCATTAAAATTACCATAATTTATTCATGTGCAAGGGTAAAATACTAGTTTTTATAAATGTCTCTAAACTTAATAAAAGGCTCTGAGCATGTTGGTTGAATTAGCTTGCGATTGTAAACCAGGTTCCCCAGACATTCGCAAGCACATGTTTGTGTACTCAGATGCATAAACAGCAAAATGATGGCTCTTTTTCCACGTAGGAGTGTTTTCTCATTTCAAAGTCAACATGCAAAGAAATACACAGATGTATATGCAGCTGGAGAACAGTCGTATTTTCCTTTCCCATCCCAGTAATGACATTTTAATTTTCAGTTTTTGTCTGTGTTGGATCGTTGGGTTCCAGCGTGGTCTTGATGAACTGCAATTTTAAGGTCACACATGGTGACAAGTTAATCTGACATTTGAAAATGATGAGATGGAATGGGGAAAGAAAAAGCCTTTCAAGATAAAATAGTGCAAGTTCTGATAAGAAAACCGAATGATGGTGGTGGAGGGTGAACTTACGTCAGGACCTTTTTTAAAAAACTGAAAGAGGCTAAAAGTGTCAAGGGGACAAGATGACTTGGCAAGTGTCTAGGTTAGGAGACAAATCTAGATTCCTCTCTAGAAAGAATATGAGGACCTCATTTCCACGTCCAGGAGAGCAACCTGAGGGAGAGGGAAGAATCAAGGGAGAGCTGCTGGCAGAGAGTGGACTCTGGGTTGAGAAGAAAGAGAGAAATGTCCATTCATTCATTTATTTTCTAGCTCTGTGATCCAGGGTGAGTTGACTTCTCTGTGCCTTAGTTTTCTCATCTGTAAGTGGGCCAGATGATTGCACCCACCTCCCAGGGCTGCTGAGGAATCAAAAGAAATTGCACATGTCAGGCACAGAGTACGTTCTCAATCCGTGTTAGCTGTTGTGATCATTGGCAGAAATGGGTTTGCCAGACTTCTCTGACCACTGGGTACAACCATCATAAAACGGAGATCTCTTTAATATAATCTGGGTTTCAGAAAATCTCAGAGCCTGCTGAGTGGGTGCTCCATTTCTACTTAGTAGAATATGCAAGAGATTTGTGGAGAACAACTAAACTGTTTAACCAAATTGCAGAGGGAGTGTTCACCGAGATGCAAAGTCTGGTTGCGAGCTATGTCACTGTGTGTAGCAATTTGAAAAAGTGTATTGTGTTTTGGTCATGGTTCTGACCCCAGGGACTTGCAATAAAAAGGGACACAAGGCACAAGGCTGGTCATTAGGTCAGCTGATGGAGCTATTCAACTCAAGCTTGGAAGATTCTTTCTATGCAGGAAGTGAGGAAAGGGGGATTGCTGTCATTTCTTCCTTGGCTTCAGAAGGAAAGCAAAACAACATAGAGATAGTAAGTGTCCAAAGGTAAAGAAATTTCTAATTAAAAAGAAAAACATTGAAGTGGGAGATCAATTTTATTTTTGGGTGACAGTTTTAATTTTACCCCAAAGTTTCTGTTCACGTTCTAATCTTGGAGAGTGAATTTGACAGTTGGGAAATACACAGCCTGACCAGTGGTCAAGGCCTTGCAGCATCTGTTTCTTTTCTCTTCTTTCCTGTTACCATCTTTATCCAGAGTCCTCTACCTGGCAAGGGTAAGATCCTTCTTAATTTGGTTTTGACTAATCTCTTCCCTTGTATTTCTCATAGTTTCATTATTCCTCTTCCTGTGCTTCAAAAAGTATTATTTCTCTTATGTACACAGAAAAGTTCTGCCTCCATGCTTTTTTTGATTTTTGTTTTCATTCCCAGGAACACCCAGCTCCTCTGCCCCATACTGAAATATCCAAATACAGACAGTTCTGCTGCCGCACCTCCTCTGTGAGCCTTTGGCGCCCAGCTCCTAGCCCTTCTCCAAGCTGAGAGGAATAGCTGCTCTCCTCTGAACTCCCTAGAGCAATTGCATCAGTCTTGTGGCACTGACCACTTTCTTATGTGTGCTTTAATTCTTCACATTCATCTCCTCTTCCTCAGTGCATGGTTAAGCAATCCGAGGAGAGGGTCCGTGTCTTGGTTATCAATATTCAATGAATGAATAAATCTTCACCTAAAGCAATACCTAATTACACTTACAGTATAAGCTAATGTGCAAAATAAGATAAATGAACACAGTGTCATATGTACAAATGTCATTGCCTCTTTGTATAAATGGATCTGTCCCTTGTCTATAAATGTTAATATAATAACAGGGGTTTTATAATTGAGGGAAATGCCCCCTTTACAGGTTTTATTAATGTACGTAAGAGAAAATCATACTGTATTTCAATTTAGACTTTCCATTTCTAGTTTTTCTTTATTCAAAAAAGACTAGGAAGCTGCAGCATGCTTCATACATCTGCCATTAACTTATGGTGTCATCTTGGGTAAATGATAATGAGAGCTAAAATGTATTCAGAAGTATAGAAAATGCAATTGCTTCTCTCTGCTCTGCTGGTCTGAACCCCCATCCTCTCTTACTGGGACCTGCAGGCACCACTGTCCCACTGTCCTGGTCCCCTGGCTTCCACCATCGCCTGCCTGTGCTCTGTTCCTAACACGGTAGCCACAGTGATCCTTTTAAGGGGCAAATCAGATCATGTTCGTCATCCTGCTCAAGTCCCTGTACCGGCTCTTTGTTTCACTCTAAGTAAACTCCAGGGTCCTGCTCATGCCTTAAAGGCTCTTCTTGGTCTCTCTGGAGCCCTGGTCCCCTTTGATCTTATCTCCTGCTAGTCTCCCCTCACTTGGTTCTGTCCATGTCGGCCTCCTGGCTCTTTCCAGAACACGTGCCCACCTTAGAGCCTTTGAGTTGCCTGGTCTTCTGCCAACAAATGCTCTTCCCAAATAGCGGAATCGTCTCTCCCTTATCTCCTTCAAGTCTTTGCTCAAATGTCACTTTCTCAAGAGGCCTTTCTTTTTTTTTTTTTTTTTATTTCGGCATATTATGGAGGTACACATATTAAGGTTACATATATTGCCCATGCCCCCCTCCCCCCTCGAGTCAGAACTTCAAGTGTGACCATCCCCCAAACGTTGCACATCTCACTCATTATGTTTGTATATACCCATCCCCTCCTCCCCCCTCCCACCCGCCCGACGCCCGACAAATGTTATTCCTACATGTCCACTTAGGTGTTGATCCGTTAATACCAATTTGCTGGTGAGTACATGTGGTGCTTGTTTTCCATTCTTGAGATACTTCACTTAGTAGAATGGGTTCCAGCTGTATCC
>CAUYPO010134356.1:0-68062 GCA_963574435.1 Cheirogaleus major
AAGTCTCAGGATACAAAATCAATACACAGAAATCAGAGGCATTCATATACGCCAACAACAGTAAAAGCGAGAACCAAATCAAAGACTTTATTCCCTTCAAAATAGCAACAAAGAATATGCTCACAATGGAATATTATTCAATTCTAAGAAACGACAGCGAGCTAACACCGTTTATGCTATCCTGGATTAAGCTTAAGCCCGTTATCCAAAGTGAAGCGACACAAGATATAGAAAAAGGGCTCCACATCTACTCACCATCAAATTGGTTCTGACTGTTTAAAACTATGGGGCTCAAATGGTGGTAGGGTTCACCAGGGTTTCGGGAGGGGAGGCAAGACCCACATCATAGGGATGTGGAGAGCATTGTGGGGGGGAAGGGCATACCTCTAACCCTTCTTAGGGTGAGGCAAAGTTATACAATGTATCCAAAGTGTAAAAAAAAAAATCTTTTGTTGGATGGAGGGCAGGCGGGAGTGGGGAGGAAGTGTAGAGTTACATAATGTGTGCCGTGCGCGCCACCTGGTGACTGGACTCGCTTGAAGCTCTGGCACGTTGGGGGGGGAAAGAGTTGTAGGGGCAATGTATGTAATCCTAACAATATTTGTACCCCCATTATATGATGAAATAAAAAAAAAACAAAAAAAACAAAAGAAAAAAAAAAAGAATGCCTTCTGAGACTGCTGTTCTTATATTGTGCATAGTAACCAACTAAATAAAGCTATTTAACCTAGCTTTTGATAACCACATTTTGGGACTTATACCTTCCTCTGTAGAGTTGATATCTACTCCCCCATTGTTCCTGACTTCTTATTTCTGTCTTATTCTCTATCTGTTGAATAACCACCATGAAAGCCTCATACTGTCTGACAAAAGGACTCATGTGAACTTTGAATTCATTCTTTTTTGGAGCCAATAGATTAGGAAACTGTGGTTGATAGTATTAAAGGATGTATTTGAAAATTTTTAATGATTCAGATAATTTTACTGAGCAAACTGCTTTGGAGATTATGAGAGCTTTGTTCATAAATGCTTCTGATTTTTAGTCCAACAGAATTAGCATCAGGTTATAACCTTACAATCATGAGTTAGTGATATTGAGGAAGTGACAGATTCTGAGTCCCGTCTTCCTTTTCTGTAAAGTAGAAGTGATTAGTACACTAGCCTTCTTATCACATTGTTGCAGAGATCAAGAAGAATATTTAAAATGTTTTGTTAATTTCTCTGCAAATATTGTAAAAATAATCTAGTGCCCTGATGAATTAAATGTAATACTCAGCCCAAACATTTTCTTGTTTAAAAAAATTATAAAAATCTCAATCAAAATCTTAAAATGGATTTATAATAAAAGTTTATGTAAAATTAATTATTCCCATATTCTATTTAATGGTTGGGGAAATTTAGGCTATTTCACATGTACAATAGCTAGATGCAAGTGTGCAACTAAAATGAATCGAATAAAAGGCTGAGCTGACCATAAAAAGAGTGAGTCAGGGCTGCTAGCTTTCAGCTATGCTTCTCATCAGTGCCAGTTAGCACAGAAATATTGAATGCTAGAGGATTCTCTTAGTTCTAGTGTATGGCAGCAGCCTGTAGGCCAATATGGAGCAAAGGATAAATAGAAAATTACATTTAATTTTTCATTTAACAAATATTTATTGAGCAGTTACCATGTGCAAAGCTCTTTTCTAGACAATAGGAATAGAGCAGGAAACAAACCCAATAATGTTTCTGCCCTCAAGATATATGATATAGCTCAAGAGACAAACACACACATTTAGACATATAAATGTTGTGATAGACCTCTGTTAAAAGGTCACCAATACAATTTCCTTTGTCCTGAATGCACAGCACACAGCGATTTAGATTTTCTAGCCAGTTATAATGGGGACATATGACTGGATGGTAGCTAATGAAAAGAATTTATGTTTGCCACTCCTAAACCTAGCCATGACAAGCCCTGCATTCTCTTTCCCTCTCTCTTTCTCTCTCTGCTAATTCACTGGCTTGCTGCTAAGGAGACCCTAGAAAATGGCAGTGGCACATGATGGAAGGATCTCTGACCTAAGAGTTACTGCTTGGAGCAGAACCTCCTAACTGAAGTGTAATGTGAGTAAGAAATCAACTTTTACTGGATTAAACCAGTAGTGTTTGTTTGTTACAGAAGCTAGAGTTCATTACACTCACTAATGCAAATGTGTAACTTATAGGTGGTTATTCATACTTTGAATAAAAATTAAAAGAGGATATATAGAGGAAGACCATGCTATTCTACATAATATAATTAGAAAAGCATTTTTTTTTTTTGTTTTGCTGAAGGTTGAACGGAGAGATGAATTAAGGAAGGAAACCATGTGACTATTTAGGAAAAGGACATTTTGTAGGTACACAACCCCTTCAAATGTTCTGAAGCAAAACTGTAATTGACTTGTTTGAGGAAGAGTGAAAGGGGATATAGTTGGAAATGGAGAGAGAGCTACAGGCCAGCTCATTTGCAGGCCGCAATGGGACTCAACTTGAAACTAAGAGAAGAATTGATCAAAAGCTTCCATTAAGGTCATAATTATGAACAACAGAACTGTGGTCGATTAAAAAGAGATACTTTGCAAGTGCTAAGTCAAAGTACATATTTGATCTTCAGGAACTCTGTCTTTCACAGAGAACAAGATGCTACTTGCTGGTAGCATCCTCTTTAACATTATCTTATTCGGTCATATTGATTTACAATGCTGTAGTATCATATAGATCTTCCTTACTTGTGCCATGTTGTCCTTTTCCATAGCAATAATGTTGCCATAGAATCTTAATGTATGCAAATTCCTAAATCCCTCATGCCTGCATTAAATAATTCTTTTAGATACTTTTGACTAATTATCATTAACTATTTTTTGTATTTCCTGGAAGATTATTAATTGTGTCCTTTATTCTACAATATAATATCAGTAACAACTGAGCAATCAACATTTGTAGATTCATTTTACTGTGAATCACTGAGTTTATATTTTTAAAGCAAAAATAGAATAAAATTTGCTTTTTTAAAGTTATATTATTTGATTGCTTTAAAAATCTCAATGCTGAAAATAACAAGAATTGTTTAAGATTAGATATATTATAAGTGGTTGCATTGGCTAAAGATTCAATTTCTTCCCAGCTCCAAACTATTCAGCTGTTTTAGGAAAATGCCAATGAAAAGCTTTATTTATTTTTTATTTATTTTTATCTTTGTTTACTTACTTATTTTTGAGACAGAGTCTATCTCTGTCACCCTGCTTAGAGTGCAGTGGCGTCATCATAGCTCACTGCAACCTCAAACTCCTGGGCTCAAGTAATCCTTGAGCCCAGCCTCTGAAGTAGCTGAGAATACAGGCGCATGCCACAACCGGCTAATTTTTTTTATTTTTAGTAGAGACAGGGTCTTGCTTTGGCTCAGGTGGTATCAAACTCCTGAGCTCAAGCAATCCTCCCTGCCTCAGCCTCCTAGAGTTCTAGGATTACACTCCAGGAGGCCAATTGTAAAAACCATGCCTGGCTGAAGCTTCTTTATATATGAAAGAAAGAAAGAAAATATATTTTTAAAATATGTAATAGGTCATGTTAAATTAATAATTGTCTGTTGGCTTTGGTTATATTCTCTTTTAATGCTTAAAAGAGAGGTAGATAAACTTTTTAGCATAACTATATTTTTATTACTTAAAATTTGCAATAAGAAGCAAAAGAAAATTATGTCTGTGAAATTAGTGCTGGTCATAAATGTTTCTCTTCATTTACTATTGTGCATCCTGAAGAAAATCACTTCTATCAGAATACCTTTCAGAAATAAAGAAAATTGGGACTTTATTTATAAGGACATTTTAAAAAATAAAATATAGATGAAGAACTATTCTAATGTTGTAGTTCAAATATGGATTACTTTTTCATATATTGAATGCTAAATCCACCGATTAAATATACTATTCCTGTAACAAGGTGATAATTTTACACTGAAAAAAAGAATATGAAAAGCTACCACCCAGGTAATAATAATAACAATACTTGGTCTTCATGGAATAATGCTTAAGATGTCATCAAGATACTCCCATAGCAAACACATTATAGTACATCATATATTTTCACTGTAGTATTTAATTGGAAATATATATTCCAGTTTACTTTGTAAGCAATTGTCTTCAACTGAAAAGTAATATAAACCAGAAAAGATTAAGTCTAAAATTTATAATGATTATTCAGTATTATTTAATAAATATTCTAATTATAGTCTGTCATTAGGCCTTAATATTATAAAGCTAAGTGAGTAAAAATGACTATTTCCAATAAGCATTGATAAGTTTACCTGGAATGTTTTTTAATTTCTTTCTGATATATGTATTATTTATTATTTTTTACTTCTATTTTCAAAAAAGACTTTATTTGCAATATTCTGGAATTTTCAGTTGTGGACTATGATTAAAATAATTCAATTTGTTCTGGTTGTCATTTTCCTTTGTCACTATAAAATGTACATATAAACCAGTATGACTCAACAGTAAAGAGTTCAATTTTGAAAAATACAGAATTTCTTAATGACTTTTTTTCAATATCAATAATCTTCAGCAGTTGTTGTTTACTGAACAAAGAACAGAAATGTAATTGGGTTCTTGTGCACCAAAATGCATCATGTGAAAGAATTGCCATTACTAAGAAAATAGTTTCCAATCTTGTGGGTTTTATCTTATTTTATGGTGCTGTACATAGATTAGTTCAATGTCTTGCACAGAGCAGTAAGTCTGTAAGTATTTTTGAATGAATACATACATTAACAAACAAAACTATACTTTTATAAGAGAGAAAAACTTTTGCTATGCTTTGAACAGATGACATTTTTGAACATGACATAAGCTAACAAAGAAAGTCTTTCTTTGAGAGTGTTTTTATCTTTGAAAAAACTATATATATAATTAGATACAAAAGGATCTCGCTTTAGTCTTTCTAAAAAAAGAGATATGTTTTTACAAACACACAGCTAGCTGTTTCTAAATAAAGAATAGTGCCAATTGGATCTTTTTCTGACATGAGAATTAGGTATCCCTTTAAAGTAATCTCTTGCTTTCATACAGAAGCAGTCCAGGGCAAATCATAACTCATTTCTATTAGATATTTTTGATAAAGGACAGATGGGTTAATTCACTGCATTACACATTCTTAGTAAAAAGCAAATAGAAACTCATCCACCAAATCAAGAAAATACCATGCTATAATATTTCACATGCCATTTTTTGTGTTGAAAAATTTTGCCTAACTTTAGTGATAGGAAATGGTGCCATTAGCATCTCAATCTAATTTTCATGACTCTGAAAAAAGTACCACATGTAAGGAAGTTATATGAAAAGAGATAGGGTTTAGGTGGCTGCATTAATTATGTAAGTAGGTGTCTTTCCTTACTTGCAATTGCCAGAATTTCCCTGAAAATTGTGTCCTTAGCTAAGAGGGTCAGCTTCACAAATAAGAATGTCTTTTACCTAAGAAAGCGACTGTGGATTGTCAATCTAGAGTATACAAATAGTAATAAACGTTTAAAATCTTAGAAGAAGCACTTTATAAAAAACATCTTCCACTCAAATAATAAATATAAAAAATATTGTTTAAGTTTTATTTTCTTTTTAGTTGACAAAAAATATTTGCACATATTTTTAAGGTACAATGTGATGTTTTGACATGTATATATGTTATGGAATGATAAAATGAGGCTAAGCATGTTTATCACCCCAAATAATTATCATTTCTTTGGAGTTTGAACATTTAACATTTTCTCTTTTAGCCATTTTGAAATATACAACACATTATTATTAACTATAGTCCCCTTGTACAAAAGAACACCAGAACTTATTTCTCATAACTAACTGGAAAGAATATTCTGAAATAGCAAATATGTCATGAATGGCTGGTAAAGATTGAGATCTATTTTTCTCTCATTAGCAAAAAAAAAAATCTTTAAATTTTATTTCCTAGGTCAGCACTGTTCTATAGAAAGCTAATGCAAGTTGAAGTCTTGAACCAATATAAATTTAAACCTTATAATAGGCACATTAAAATAACAAAAGCAATCAGATTTAAATAATATGTTCTGTTTAACAAAAATATCTAAAATATTATCATTTTAACATGGAATCAATATATGATTATTAATAAAATATTTTACATTCTTGTTTTTATGCTAAGTCTTTAATATCTGCTTTATATTTCAAACTTACATTCATTTCAGTTCAGACTAATCACATTTTAGTCTCTCACTAGCCAAATCTTGGCATTTTATAAGTGGGAAAATTGCATCCCAGAGAGTTGAAGTGATGGACCAATTTGTAATGATAGAACCATGATTGCATTAGATTTCATTTGACTTGTAATCAGTCCAGTGTTTCTGTTCTCTCTAACAAAATAAACAGCATACATATGATAGGTGGGGAAGGAAAGTCAAATTTCTTCTGTGGAAGTAATTTTCAATTGTTTTGTTTTATCTGTTATGCTTTGTTTGTTTCATTAGTTTGTCATGCTTAAAGTAATTAGGAATAAGATGGAGAGGAGACAAACATTGACCTGGAGGAAAAAAACTAAGAGTAATTGATCAAATAAGGATATTTATTTTTCTTATATCAACAAAAGAATACCAATGTAAAATATTATTACTGGGAAAACAAAGCTACTCTACAGTAGGGCTAAAAAATAGCATTAATAGAATTGTGATAAAAGTTCTTATTCTTATATCAGGTAGCCTAGTAGAATTTTCTTTAATACCTTCTGAATAGATCTTGCTAATGAATATACCCCATATACTCTCATTGTTTTGTATTAGAGAAGGTGAATGTGTTCCATTCCTATTAGTGGATTTTTAGAACTGTGGGCTATTATAGTAGTGTTGACATGCATTTTGAATTGGGTCAGTTTTTCACTAAGTACCTTTATTGTTATCAAATGCATTTAAAATAACCAAAAGCATTAATGGAAACTCAAATCAAGTAGTATATGACCCTAAGGTTGAATGGCCATGTACAGTTACAAATAAGTTTTAGGGTCATCCTTTGCCTTATCTTTAAAACAGTTGTTGTTCAGAAGTAGAGTTAAGTGCTTATTCTTTTATCTATATAGAAGCAGATTTGGGACCTTCAGGCTGCCTATTCTTCCATGTCAAAGATGTTAATAATGTATCTATCTGCCTTCCAATGTGACAAAGAATATGTGTCTGCTGGGTTCTTTTCTTTGAAGGGAAGCAAAAACTCAAAACTTTCATTTTATCACTGAAAATCCTTTCCGTATAACTCTGCCATCTCACACTCGCTATGGAGCGCCACAGTCCAGGTTAACTCTGGGCATAAGAAATTCATGGACTTGCCCCCAGTTAACAGATAACAGAAAAAAATATATATATCAGTGAGATAATTTTTCTCTTTTGTTTATGTGGTTGAAAAATACATGGTTGAATACTTCATAAAAATTGAATAATATATGCATTTTTAAACTTTGAAACCTGAAGCTAAGCTAAGTAAAAAAACACTGCAAATAAATATGAAAAACCTTTACCACTGTAGGAGAGCTTGCTTTTCTGAAAGCAATATATTTCTAAACGCAAGGTTCTAGCAATTATTAAACATAGTTTACAACATTGAGCTATTTGCTTATCCCTTCCTATCTGAAAATATTCTGACACTGACTATAATTGAACAGTTACTCAAGTTTGCAGATGCATGTACTATTCATTTTGATATAAACGTATTCAATTACATATTAAAATACTTGCATTCCCATCAAGAACAGAATAATACAATCCAGTGGTCATCATGCCAGGTAAAAACATGAATGGTCATACAAAAAGTTGTCCTTTTGAGAGGATGAAAATAAAGTGTGTAATTGAAGCAATCTTTTACTAAAGCAGAGACCATTTAAAAATGAAAATAATAGCCTCATTAATCGTCAGTCTCCAATGCCATGAAATTCGTGTTAAAGATCTCTGTTCCCTTTGCTAGTTAGCAAGGACCCAAGCCATCAGTAGCAACCCTTCTGCCTAATTTACACTCTTTGTGTCAAAAGGAGAAATGAAAAATAGGGAATGACAGAGGTGAATGAAGCTGTCCTTCCCTTAATTTTATTTAACTCACCATAACCAGCTCTCTCAACATATGATCCAGGAATAATTCATTTTTTATATTATCCACCAGCACCACCAAGTGGTAAAAGTTTTATTTTCTCTTATAGTGTGCTCACTGAAGACAAAACAAAAAACAGTAAAAAAGTATTGGGATAGTGTTATGACTAAATAAGTACGGCAAATGTATCCAACAGAAAGAGCATCTCAGGGTTCTCAGGTTTTATCAAAGAACTGATGAAAATACTATATTTCAGAAATAAAAAGCTGAAGATAAGAAATAGATTTTTTTGTGCTTATTTTTCTTGTTTTATGTTACTTATATTTTGTTCCCCAAAGAGATTTTTTTACCATTATAGTTTATTTTAGTTTAATTTCACAATATCCCCAATTTTACTCTAGTAGTATAAAATATGTTTTTATATAATCAATATTACTTTATTTGTTGGTAGAAATTTGAAGATAAAGTGATGTAAAATATTTGTTATTTAAGTGAAATAAAAGTGAATGGCTATAGCATACCTTTTGTAAGCTCATGTAAGAAAATCATTTGGTTTGATGAAAACATAAAAACAATGCATGATAAATTCTTTACTTACTATGAATAACATTATATACACATATCATGTTTAAAGATATTTGTTTAAAAATGACACAAATTTTAAATGTTGATGCATTGAGATTTTATTTTAGTATTTAATTTTCTAAAATACATCATTTATAAAATAAACAATGGCAAAAATCAAATAGCACTAAAATTATATTCAAATTTGTCAGGTAGAAAGTGCCAGGGCCCCAGTCACAAGTTGCATTATTATCATCTAGGCAATGAGGAGATTTGAACACTAGCAATGTCAGGTACTTTGAGCATTTAAAGTAAATTTAAATCTAAGTATATTGTTCCACATTATGATAAAATGTGCATTCTGTAGTGCATTCTATATTGGAAATATAATTTTATTTCCTTTACAGTCTAATTATTCTTAGCAACCTTTGCAACAAGTCCAATTAGTCTTGAACATTTGTTCAAATATGAAATATTCATCTCCCTCTATATATGGTATTCCAGGATGGTTTTGTCAAGTGATTATTAAATATGGACAATTAATATAATCACTCCAAAATCATTAATGGTGAAGATTGACCTTATGAAATTATTTTGTTCCCATTGGTAACTTGATCATTCTTTCTGTTGATCAAATAAAGCTACCTTTATTAGATTTATTGCAATAAAACTGAACACCACCTTGACAGAGCCTACAGTGTCTTACAAGAAGGAAATAGTGTTTCGGGTAGATTTTAGGTCTGGTCTGTGTAGATTTAAGAAGGATTTTTCCAAATGGGGATCTATATGGGATTCGACATAGTTTATGATATAATATCTTTGCATTGGTGGGCACAGACAGAAAATTGTCTAATATATGCATTGAAGGTAAAGCTGTGAGTCTTGATAAGTAAGTTACATTGCTTGCTTCTCAGTCTTGTAAAATAACTAAAATAGTGGAACTGGAATGTTCCTAACACAAAGAAATGATAAATGCTTGAGGTGATGGATACCCCAATTATCCTGATTTGATTAATACACATTGTATGTCTGTATCAAAACATCGCTTGTACTTTATAAATATATACAACTCTTATGTACTCAATAATTAAAAATAAAAACTTTTTTTAAAAAAGCTAAACAATGTTTGCCTAATTCCAGTATTGTTTATCACAAACACAGCTAAGTATGCATTATCAAAGAATTATTCAGACAGGGATAGGAACGTGTCTTTGGATGAGAATTGCTTAACATAAGAAAGGGTTAAACATGTCTTTAGTTCATGCTTATTTCTCAAAACAACAATAAGGAAAACAGCATCGAAAAATCACGTCTATTATAACTGTTCGAAGACAATTCACTTTGGGTCTCTTGCTTTACGTCATGTCTTGCAAACAGGGGTACCAGTGGTGCCTCACAATAGATGATACTTTTTCAGGTTGTGATAATGCTATACCAGTCTGATCAGCTGACTTTGGCAACATTATACTAGCCCTTGAAAGTATTATTTGCCTTCATTTCAGCTTTTCGAATCATTTCCCAACTGAAAATGGTTCATCTTTTATCTCAGGAGCCATGAATACTGGATTCATGTCAAATTATTTAATGGGTCTTCCACATTCTCAACCATCCACTTACAACTGGTATTGTTGAGTGCTAGAATGATCTCTTCCAAAAGAAAAAACAAAGTCCATTCAAGGATTTCTGATTCTATATAGCTGACTTCTTTGATCCTACTAAGGCAATATGGTCACTAAATGTGCTATCTCCTGAAAGGAATTATCTTTTCTCAGTCTAGATAATGATGAAGACAAAAAGTATAAGGGATATATAGACTTTTTTTAAACTTTGAATTCCATCCTGACTATTCCTGGACACAATGCTTTCTTCTTTCCCCTATGGAAACCCAGGCTGAACTCTTTGGTAGAACTTCCAGGTATAAATACAGTTAGAAGGAGGACTAGGGCTAATCTGAAAAGGCTTCATACTGTATGATCCCAATTGTATGACAGTCTGAAAAAAGAAAAAATAAGAAGATAGTACAAAATGATTGCCAGGGGTTGGGTAAGGGGAAAGGATAAATAAGCAGAGCATAGAGATTTTATAGGGCAGTGAAAATACTCTGTATGACACTATAATAGTAAATACATGTCATTATACATTTATTCAGACTCATAGGACATATAATACCAAAAGTGAACCCAAATGGAAACTATGGACTTTGGGTGATTATGTTGTATATCAGTGTAGGTTCATCAGTTATAATAAATGTACCACTCTGGTGGGGGACAAAGGGCATATGGGAAATCTCTGTATTTTCCTCTCAATTTTGCTGTGAACCGCAAATTGTTCTTTAAAAATTTGTCTTGAAAAAAGGTAGCCTTGGTGGTTCAAACTTAATTCTGCTTCAGTCACCTGCATTTTCTTACTGGATTGACGTGGTCCTATACCGTAAGGCTAATCACCCTTTGTAGAATACACTCCTTGCTAAGTACCCATTAGACGGGTCAAAGTGGGAGAGATAATGGGTGATTATAAGTTGCATAAATATTACCTTGTCCCTCTTTCATCTGACCACTGAGAAGAAAGATCTGTGTGTGAGAAGAGGATTACTGGGCAAAAGATAAATTTATAGCTACTGGAATGGTTCTTTGTGACTTTGTGGTGGGGGGAGAACAACAACTCAGGTACCTGGGGAAAGCTACCTTAGAACACAGAACTTATGGAGCAGGGAGGGCATTAATAGTGTCTGTCTTTTGAAATCACCTCTGAATTCTTCCTTACAAAGGGAAACACACTGGTGCAGGTCTTAGACACCATTGCTAATCCCTTAAATTTAACTCACGATTGGATCTGTCATTTCTGCCAGATGTCTATGACCTATCAGAAACAACAGGAGATGTCCCCAGCTCCTGCTCCTCTCACACAAAACCCCTGTCAACTACTATAGATGTCTTCCTCATCACCATGCCTGTAGCTGTCACTTGTTATTCTATGTGATGACAGGTGGATGATTGTCACCTGGCTGATGTCACAGACAATAGGACAGGTTGAACTAACTGCCCTTAGGCAGTTCTGGAAAAACAAAAACTATGCTTAATTATTCAAACTAAACTGTGAAACTCATGGCCTACCAAGTGGCTGGAAGACCATATTAAATGCACTGTCAACCTGTACCTGCTGACCGATGTATATTCTGTGTGTGTGGGTGCAGGGAGTCCTAACGAATTTAACCAACACTTTATTTTCTGGAGACATCATATCACTAGATTGTATTTCTTATATGAAGTCAGTCATTAAAACACTTCCTTCCTGAAAACATAGCCATTGGTTAAAAGACCTCTGATGTTGAGGAAACACTAACAGTAGATCATGTAGTATGCAGGTGGCTATGGCTTGCCCTCCAAAATAAGGCTACCCTTGGCTTCTTGGTTCCTTGACCATCCTGGAGGAATAATTGACCTGATATTTATAAGACTTGTTAGGTAGAAACAGAGCTTCAGTCTAGGGATAATCATTTACTGCCACTGTGCAACAATACCTTCTGTGTACTCACCCCAGTGCCCTGTGAATTGCAAGATTTTCTAAACTGGCTAATGAGAACAGGCCCTGTGAGTTTAGGGCACTGGCATTGTTACCTCTAAGCATTTAGTGCAATTTTTTCTCTGCCTTCATATATTTTTGCCACACATTTATACTGATCAGTATTAGCTGAATGTTCAAGAGGAACCCTATGCAGATCTCTGGCTATCTATCTCCACCTCATTACTCTGACCTGTGCACCATTGTTGCCACCTTGGTGTCGGTGAGCTGTCAGCTCTCTCCTCAAATCAGGAAATCTGTTGGGTTCTTCCTGTATTGCTCTCTGTGTGCCATGGCGTGGAAACTGCCTGTAGGAAGGGAGGCTGGGTAATCATAGTGGTAATCTAATTTAGAATTTTGGTGTGAAGTATTATTCTGAGTTAAATGGTCTATTTTTAGTTGTATATTGTGTCCACTCAGCTCTCTGAAGTCCTCAGTCTAGAATCAAAGTTTGTATGATGAGCTCAGATGTCTTGCCTAGAGTGATAATCTTGGATCCTGTCAACAAGCCAGTAGAAGTGTGTCAATCCTCAATCTGAAAGCTATAAATAAACATATGCATAAATATAATATACATATATCTTAGTACTTTGGCTGCTATAATAAAATGAGTGTGCCTTCTCACTATGTCCTCATATGGTAGAAGGGGAGATGGATATCTATGGGGCCTCTTAAAGGGCACTAATCCAATTCTTGGGGGATCTTCCTTCATTATCTAATAACTCTTTCAAAGATCCCACCTCTTGATTCTAATGTGTCAATATTTCAACATATGAATTTTGGGGGAACACACACATATTTTTATAAATATGTGTGTATTTTCTCCATATATATATATATATATATGTAAAATGTGTGCTCAAATCTTCTCTCATATAACTTCATTTAAATTTAAGATATATCCCAAGGAGGCAATCAACAATATACTTTTTTAGCCTTATATCTGGAATAAGAAGATTATACTAGTAATTGTGTTTAAGCAACTAACCCTTTATGGGACAAAATTTCCTAATTCTGTAGTAATTAAAATGTGATATGGTTCTCCATTGACATCCAGATGTAGAGTTCAATGGACTGGTGGCTCTAACTACCCACAGCTTTGTATTTTTATTTTATATATGGTCCCCAAATATATTTACCTTTTAAAATTTTTTTCATTTTGCTATTTTTATTGCCACATAATTTGTGAAGCAAATTTTTGATATAATATACAAATAGGAAACCAAATGGATTCCAATGTAAATCATATCTTATACTGTTATTTAATTAATCTATTTAGTTATAACAATCACCTTCCAGAAATGATTAATGTGACTTACAAAGCTGCATTAAAAGCAGCACAAATATAAAAACTAAAATTAGTAGAGGAAAAAAAAGAGAAAGTTAAGATGGGAAAGAAGAAAGAAAAAGAAAGAATAAAAGAGAGAAAGAGAAAGTGAAGAAAAAAAGGGAAAGAGATTAAAATAAATAATTGTCTATAAACTTGGTATAACTCTAAAGTCCTCTAGCAGTTAGAAAAAGCAGGAAAAATTATACACTTCTAAAGATCCATGAATTAAAACAAAACCAATTGTTCAAGGGAATTATGAATATTTTTGGCATAAAGACAAGAATTCCTCCAGGGATTTACTTTAATGTCCCAGCCTATTGCAGTCAAAGTTATGATTCTAACCTCAAGCACCATATGAAGATTTAAAACAGAACATTTTGAGGTAGCAAATGATTCTTATTACAGATTTTATTCTATCCTATCCTATCTTTGGAAAGAATGTATTTGCAAACTTCACAAAACTTATGAACTCTTCATATCCCTTACTTAATGTTTCACTCATGAACCTACTTTGTCCAGTGTCGATAGCCCACTGTGGGGTGTCAGAGACCACAAAGTGTTAAGAGAGAACCTTCCTGAATTGTTGACCTGGTGTGGATGTTGAAGATCAAACAGAATAAAGAGCATATGCATGTGTGCTAGTGGTGGGGTGAGCTCCTGATCCTGGGGCATGGGAGCTTGAGCTAGGTGAACAGAGGGTACATTAATGGGGCAGCACAGTTCAACAAATCAGAGCCTGAATAGGATGAAAGGGGAATCCACAGAGATGAGAACTGACTTGGAGTATCAGAGTCCAAGCTGATTGGAGAGACCATCTCCATGGAGGGATGGCCCAGCTTGGGAGTCAGGGCCAGGGCTGAGTTAAAAGAGAATCTCAATACTTTTGGATATGATATGCATTTTGATTTCATTTTTCTCTCAACTAACTTAAAACTTTTGCAGTATTTTCATTTTATTAATCACTATTAAAAATACATAATAGTTTCTACATTCTATGAAGCTTAGTATTAATGGTTATATTTACCTCTATTCTGAGCATTACAAATACCTTAAAGTATTAACTTCAGTTAATTCTGTTTAAATGTTTTTTATTATTTTCCTGTGTAATTCTAGGACTTCATGACATTGATATTATATATTTGATTTCCTCAGATTTATCTACATATTTACCATTTCTTTGATCTTCAGACAAAAGAAACTTTAAAGACCAGGCTTACTTCTCTTTTTTTTCTAAACTGGAAATGCATTTTAGTAGATTTTGAATAATCCTTTGCTATATAACAAACTCTTTGATGAATTTTAACATGTAGTTTTCATCTAAGCATTTTTTTTTGTTATCTCTGAGAGAATTGATCATAGTTAATAAGACTGCAATACTGAAATTAGAAGACTCTTAAAATTTAAATAATACAATACAACTTTGGCATAGTAAAATAAACAATAAAATGAGTTTATATTATTATATTATAGTGTGATTGCATCCTAGCCTGTGCATATCTTGACAATGAAGCTTCACCTTGAAATGTCAGTGCTTTTTATTTGTGTGGTTATTTTAATTATCCTGTCAGTGAACATCATTAAAAATACTGGTCAAAGCTTTAAAATATCTGCTTATAGGCATGTGACAATTAAAAATGAGTGACAAATAACTGGGCCAAAATTTAAGAGATGATGTAAACATGTAGAACTGAGCCTAGAATTAGGGGCAATTTTTCTCATACTCTGAAGGAGGCACTAAGAATCAGAGAAGCTTAGCACTGCTGACAACTTCAAGGTTCTAGGAATATAGAAAGTTGGAATTCCAAGTCTTCTCAGAGTGGAGACAGTTAGTAAATTTTCCTTTTATTTTGGGTTAAGACTCAAAAGACTTCCTTCTAAATAAGAGTAAAAATAGGTGGACTAGCTCATTCCATTTTGTGAAATTAAGGCAACGCCAGATTTGTGGCTACACCAGGGACGTGACACAAAGGAGTATAATCTCCTTTTGGAGAAGAAAGTATCATGAGAGGTCTCAATTACTTCCATAAGAACCAGATTGCCACTGTGCACATTTTGTTATGTTTAATGATGCCCCACTGGTCTTTGAGGTTCTGTTGTTTTTCTTAATTCTTGTTTTTCTTTCTGCTCCTCAGATTAAGCTGTATTCAAATTCGTTGACTATTTTGCCATCTCAAATCTGCTTTTGAGCCTATCTAAAGATTTTTCTCTTTTGATTTTATTTGTACTTTCCAAGTCCAGAATTTTTATTAGTTTTTTCATTTTAAATATATAATATTTATTAAGTATGTAATGTCTAATTTCCTTAAGTACTAAGTTTGACAGTTGATATCTGTGACATTTCACTTTGACACTTCTTGTTTTATTTTTATTGTGAAGTACATCCTCAGTCTTTCAAATGCACATTTTGGCTTGTGATTATCTTTCACATTTTTTTGTAGAGCAATTTTTGTGAAAACACAGATAAGTCAAAAATTTGTGTTCTTTTCTAATATGAATTCTCTTGCGGAACCAGTGCAGTACAGACAGCTAGAAATATCAACAAATTGCTTGGGAAGGATGTGGCTAATGAACGCACAGTATGTGGATGGTTTGACAAGTTCCATTCTGGTGATTTTAATCTTGAAAATGAGCCACATGAGTGACCTGAGACCAAAGTGGATAAGGATGAGCTGAAAGCTGTAGTGGAAGTGAATCCATCTCAACCTACATGTGAATTAGCAGTAAGGTTTGATGTTACTATTCTAACAATATTGGAACATTGGAAACAAACCGGCAAAGTAAAGAAGCTGGATAGATGGGTACCACATGAATTAAATGAGCATCGGAAGAGAAATCACCTTGAAGCTGACTTTTCTACAAAGTTTATTTTTTTTTTTAGTCTGAGGGTCCTACTAACCTATGAACAAATTTATAAATATTGTAGAGCCTTAGATTATATATTAATGGAACTATTCAAAATAATCTCTACATGGCTATATATCTTGTCTAATCATTAAAAAGTCTCTGACAGTATTTTTCCACTCTGAAAAAGACAAGTGCTTAACTTAAACATGCATTTGAAGTATTTTTCTGAATGCCCAGAAAGGAAAAGAAATAGGCATATAAGATGGGCAGAGTATAAGAAAAGAACACAGGGGTCTGTCCATGAATGGGTATTATTAGACTGAGTTAAACTCATGAGAGTTTGGCAAGAGTTGGTCTGATGTATTATTTGTGCACCTTGTTGATCATTCCCTCAAGCAACAATAAATCTGCTATTCTTGAAAGAGAAAAATTTTGATAAAGAGGTCTTTCCCAGTGCCTTATTTCTATAGATATTATAAGACAGATCTGAGGAAAACCCTCATAAGTTTTTGATAGGTGACCCAAGGCAAGGTTTGTCTTATAAGGTGGCAAATCTGGTGGGACCTTCTGATGTTATCATGCTATGTGTATTCTCTTATCTATAAATATTTGCTTACAGACACACACAAAATAGTAAATGAGGACAATCAGAGAGAAAAATAATAGTGATGTTAGTAACAAGGTAGATTAACATCAAGAATAAAAGTTTTCAAATCAGTTGAGTTAACTGAAGAAATACTAAAAATATTCTTAATTCTTATAAATCAAAAGAAACTCAAAATTTGGAGGACAGCAAAGGGCAATTAGAGCACTGAAAGATTTTTCTCATTCTTGCAGTTGAAGGACTCCTAAGAAGAAGGCCATAGGGGTCTCAGAGAACCAGGCTTCTTTTAAGTAAAGGTTCTTGAACCTCAGCAGAGAAGGGCTTTCAAATGGATATACAGATGCTCCTTGTCTTTCTTTCCATAGGGGATAAACCTGTTGAAAACATTGTAAGTCAAAGATGCATTTAATACCCCAATAAACCCATTGTATACTCAAAATATTGTAAGTCAAATTAAGTCGAGGACCATCTGTACTTGAGTCCTCTGGGTTTGATGACAGCCTACTCCTTCAAATGACACTTGGTTAAATAAAGCTAAGCTTATGAAGCCTACTGCTGGGAAAGAGGACTATCCTGGCAGAGAGTTAACATTGTCTCAGAAAGGAAAGTCATGAGTTGATATTTATACGCTTGGAGAAGCGTCGTATTAAAGACATTTTAAGTTAGATGCTTTGATACAAATATCTACATGAGATTGAGCAAATTTTGCAATATAGTATTAGGACTGATGGTCAGAGAAAGGCAAGGGTCTTAAATTACATCTTGATAATTGAAAATTGTTAAGTGAACTGATTGTCTAGATGAGGAAGTTATTGTCCTGAGAAAGGAGGTTTTAATCCAGGTGAGCAAACTATTTGATTCAATACATTAAATTTAAAAAATTTCCTAAGTAATTATAAAGGATACAGTTTATAAACTTATCTTCCTGGGCAAGAATTCCCTGGAACAAAGAGTCACACTCACAGTAGTAGTCTTAATTCTCAATGGATTAAAGGAATGCAATTTATGATGAATTAGAAGTTTTACCACTTAAACATACTGTGATTTCTTTCCTACAGACATTTGAAAATTCTCAAGCTAGAAAAATATTATATATGGTTACCTTAAGTATTAGAATGTACTTAATGGAGTGTGTACCTTAAAATATCTAGTGAATATTGTGGTAAGGTACTTTAATTACTAAAGTATTTTTTGTTGTTTTTTTCTTTTAAAAAATGTCTGTTCAGTGCATTTTGATGTTTATTACCTAGAGTAAAATGGCATTCTTTATTACTAACCAAGAAGATTTATTAAGAACAGCTAGGAAAATATATTTTGTGATATTCAGTTGATAGATTATATAATACATATATTTCAGTCATTTTTAACCTTTCACAAAACAAGCTTCCATTCACATTAATATGCTACTCCTTGGAGTACACAGATGGTTCTACAAACATATGGTGACTAATCCTCATTATTGAATGCAGTTGACATGGAAACATCTAGTCAACATCAAATAAATAGATTATTATGGGCAAGTAGCTGCCCATTTTTGATTATAGTAAATACCTTATTCATATCTGAGGGAAATGTTTGATAATAATTTAGCAACAATTTACAGTGTCTCTTTATGTATACATTTACAATACCTTAAAGGTCATCAGATGCTTGTACATTTTATATATGTATATATTTATAAATTTAATAAAATGTTCTTGAAATACTAAAGCAATTATCAACCTCTGGGATAGACTAGCAATTTATAAAATTATGTTTCAATTTTTCAACATAATTTCCAATATGTTTTGTAGCCATAAAATGATACCTCTGACCTATATTAGATAATTATATTTCATAAAACACCAAGATTTGTAAATATCACAGGGCTGAAAAGTGAAAAGTAGAAGTTGAACATGATAGATCTAATTTCCTTTCCCTTTATTGTTCCATAATGCATGTGGGGTTTATATTCTCTACAGCTCCTTTTTTTCCAACATGATTTAAAATGTTTTTTAGAACATTATATTGTACATTGTAAATGCATACAATTTTACATCTGTTAAAAATAAAATAAATAAGAATATGGAAAAATATAAATGCAAACCTTTAAACCACTACTCAGCATAAACATATCTCTGATATGTTTTTATTCATACAAAGCTATAGAAAAGTGAGTCATGGAGAGATATTATAATAAATGATTTGGTGAGGGAAAGAAAGTGAATCAGCTATAGCTCTTTGATGACATTGCAAAAGTTAAGCTTTCATTTATATCTTGAATAATTGTGAGATACAAAAATATTATATTCACACATAGTTTATGAGTTTAAAGAGAAATGTAAGAAGCAGTTTTAGCTTTTCTTCTGAACTATCTACATCTAAATTTTGATATGTAAGCAGTGAAAGATGGATGCTAAAAGCAACATGTATGATGAGACCAAATAGAGTTGTAGCTACAAAGATAAGATTTTGATGCTCAGCTCCATGAGCTGCCATTTATATCAACAAATATTTAGCCACAGTCTATTAGATAATGATGCTAGAACAGTGAATGAAAGGTAAAAGTTACAGTGTTCATTAATCCTTTATCCTAGTGAATGGATGGTAACAGTATACAAATTAAGTACATACACACACAAGCATAAAAATATATCAAGCTAGAAAGTGATGAGAGCTTTGCAAAAAAACGTAAGAAAGGGGCATATGTAAGGTCATAAAGTTGGGTTTGCTCTTTTAATTAAAGTGGTTATGTAACAGTGCAGTAGAATATGGACATGGGACTGAATATCAGGAGAAAAGTGTGGGAGCAAGCCAGGCAAATGTCCTACAGAAGTGCCTTCCCTGCAAAGGAAACAACAAGTACAAAAGCCTTGTGTTTGAGAGTATGAGTGTTATTTCAAGGAACTTCAAGGAGTGATCAGGAGAGTATAATATGAGATAAAGTGATATAGGAAAGGAGAAGGCAGACTAATATGAACATAATGACTAAAAACAAGGCTTGAGAAGTTTATAACAAAACTGAAGAGTTTCAACATAAGGCAAAAAAGTGAAATGGGCCATAATGTGCAGTTGAAAGTAGTATTTAAAATGTTTTATTTTTAAAGTAGAATGATTATGTGAATATTTGCCTATTGATGGTTAAAAATCCAGTAGAAAGTGGGGAGTACACGAAATGACTCAGGGGTGAGTAGAAAGAGTTGTGGGAGCAGTGTCACTGAGCTGGTGAGAGGGATGGGATCTGGTACACTGGTGGAGGTTTTGCTCTTTGCTAGATAACATGGAAAGTACAACTAATGCACCAGGCAAGAAACAGTAAAGGAACAAAAAAGTAGGTAAGAGGTTCAGTGGGAAGATAGAAGCTTGTGGCAGTTATTTTCTTTTTATTCCCTATTTGCTGATGAATCTTTAAATTGTGCTGAGACTATTATTAAGCCTTTCATTTCACATCAGAAAATTATCTATTTTTGAGAGTTGTCTGCCTACCAGTTTACTGATAATTCTCTTAATGAGAAGCAGTAACAGGGATCAATTTTTGTTAGGAAAACAGCCAACTCCGAGAGAAATTGGCTATTGGAACTAACAAGTATGTTAGGAGAAGAAGAGGAAAAATGAGGAAACTCCTATTTATTGGGCAGTATTTCTATGCCAATCACTGTTTTATATAATCTATATTTTATATACATATAGTGTATGTTCATAAAGTTCTATCTTCTTACTTCACTTTTACAGACAAGGGATTAACGTTTCTGTACAAATAATTTTCTCAAAGCTATAAAGCTAATATAATATGAAATTTAGTTTCTGACAAAAATTAGCCTGATATTAGTATACTATCAATATGCTGTTGTTTAACATGTTTCTATGACTTCTGAATTTTCTGTAACCTAGTTATTATAATTAAACAGATTCATAATTAATTTTTGAAATAATATTTTATATGTTGTCTACATATTCTCACTTTATATCACCTATTTATTTATTCATTCCGGCCATTTATTCAAAAGCCTGGTTTCTTTTAATGGGAAATAGTATCTAACATGCTCATTGCCATGTAGTGGTTGTGGTAAAATTCTTCCAAAGGTAGAGGAAATAATATCTTAGATCATGATGTATGCCTTTTTGTAATGATATTTATGACTCTTCATAAATATGAAGACGTGGAGTTTGTTTCTTCAGCCACTGTGTATAGGAAGGCCTTGGGATCTGTTTTTATTATATGTGATGGAAGTGACACTGTGACTTCTAGGCCCAGGCCTTAAGAGGCTTTGCAGTTGCCATTGTTTGCTTTTTGGAAGGCCAGTAGCCTCTTAATGAATTTCATGCATGGTAGCTGTCTGATCAGATAAGACCTGAAAGATAAGACTCCATAGGAGAAGAAGATATTAAGATGAATAAGGGTCCAGGTATTTAAAATGGCCATGAAAAGAAAGAGGCCTAGCCTTCTCAGACAGCCCCCTAGCCATTTGAGCCATTCTAGCTGAGATACCAGAGTGAAGCCACCTTAGATCCTCTGGCTTCCTTCTACCAAGCCACCACCCCATGCTGTGGGAGCCAAGATTAGCCATCCCTGCTGATCCCTTCCTGAATTCATGACTTCCAGAACTGTGAGCAATTTAATGCTAAATTGCTAAAGATTTTTGTTTTGTTTTGTCTTAGTAATAGACAACTAATAGACAGTAACAGACAACTAAAAGAGTTCCTCAAAGTATTTAAATTCAGTCACTATTCTAAATGTTTTATGTTGATAGAGGTGGAAAATGTTATTTTTTTAAAATACATAATGAGTTCATAGTATTGTCAGGTTGGCAATTTTGTTTTTAGTGCTTGGTGTGCTTTTGGCCAAAGAATGACCAGACATACAATAGCAAAGTAAGCACAAAACGAGGTTGCTTGAGGAAGTGCAAGATAGGTTTATAGAGCAAGAGCAAAATACATTCACCACAGATGATGAACAGTTCTCCTGTTGTAAAAAGAGGCTCTACATATGGTCTGGGGGTCCTGTTTTGTACTGAATTCGTCCCTCCTAGTGCTTCGAAAAGTCACCATTGAATCTCTTTCATGGACAGTTAATGCCATGTTAATTAGGTTTAGGTTACTCTAGGTCATTTTCCAGACCCTATTATGCCAGGGACATCTGGCCTGCAGGTTGGGGAACTCCCCATATTCTTTTACACATTGGCAGGATGGCCTCCTTCCTCAGGTGTGGCAGTTGCTCAGGGCAGCATCAAGATGGGACAGGACTATGGTGAGGCACCTGCCATTGTCCTTGTTCCCCAGGTGGGGCAATTGTTCAAGGCAGCACCAAGGTGAGGCATCTGCCTGTGTACCTAGGATAGCCAGAGGTCCCTTGCTATCTACTTAATAGTATTTCCATTTAAATTTAGAATTGAATTTTAAAAATTAACTTCTTTGATTTTATATTTTATCTCTTTTTCTTTTATTGAAGATCTTTATTCAGACTGATATTTATATAGAATAAAATTTTGTTTACCTCTTCTGTGTGTGTATTTATGTATGTTCATATTTGTATTGCTTTCAGAATAAAAATCTTAATGTTTAAAGTCTTTAACACTATTTCACTACCTAATTATCCTTCTCATGGAGATAAATGGAATTAATAAAATGATAGCTTCATTTTTTTGCAAGGTACTACCAAAGCTACCATGTGTTGATCAAAAGATAAGTGGCGTATCTCCAAAAATAGAGACTAAGTAGCAAATGCCATTCCCTTATTTAATTTACCTTTATGTAGAACTTATGTATTCTCTATTATTATACACCCTATTCCTTTCTTTACCTTCTTGGTTTCTTCTTCTTTCTCCCTCAATTTGTCTTTGTTCCCTACCCCTCTACTCAAATATGCAAATACATATGCAATACTTGTATATGCAGCTACACTTAGGAATGTTATGATTTTGTATCCAGAGCAACTATCATAAAGTTAAGTTCCATCCCAGCATGAAAACACTCTCACTCTTTGCCAGAAATAGGCACCCTGTGTTCACACAAAAATTAATTATAAGTTGGTTTCAACATTCCTTTCTGTTCTGGTGTAGCCAAGTTTGCTTCAAGCTCATTCCAGAAACCAACTTGTTGAAAATTAATTTATCAAAGGATAATTCTACCAGATGGTCAATCCAACTGATTTAACATGTACACTAACTTCAAAATTTAGCAGAAATATTTAATTGCTTCATAAGTAATATTCAGTATTGATTAGTGCTCATGATCCATATGGGAAAATGTGTGTTATCATTAGAACCATCAATTAATACTTTTCAAAAGATAATTTTATAGTTTTCAAAGTTTTAAAAAATATACAAAATTGTTTTATATTATTAATTTTTAATCAACTAATTATAATTTATTAAATTAATTATAATTGATGAATTTGATAAATTGATTCATATAATTAAATATAAAATTGATTGTATACATATTACATATTAATAATATATAATTTCATATTTAAGTAGATAAAATTGACTAATTTCTATTTTGCCAAAATATACAGTAATCAATTAATTAGAAAAATAAAGTGTTTTTTTAAATTCTAAGAAATTTAATTTTTTTTTTTACTCATAGCAATTACACTCAGAAAATATAGATAGATGAATAGATAAGGGGATGGATAGGTGGATGGATGGATATACAGATGGGCAGACAGATAATAGATAGTAGACAGAGTAATGATAGACAATTAACACTAAAATGAGTATTTCTGGTAAAGCATCTTTCTGCTTTACTTTCACAATTCTTCCATTGAATAACAGCCAGAATTTGTTTGTGGACCTAGATGTTTGTATTAAATGACCTTGGTGACTTCTTATTCTGCTAAGCCTATCCTGCAATATGGTAAGTGCAAAGTCAGAGATACACTCAGGGAAGTAAATAATCCCCAAGGCAAGGCACTTAACCCATCTTTGTTACATTAGGAAAAACTTCCTTTGAGGGGTTATTTTTGAGTCAAGTTCTAAAAGATGCTTATCCCATTGCTAGGTGAAGGGGTCACAAAGATGGATTAGATGGAAGGGAGAGCAGAAGCAAACACAGAGAGTCTGGAAACCACAGGGTGAATACAGAAAAATAGAGAAGGATTAGTGTTCGTTCTTTCAGCAAAAATCTGGGAAAAAGAATGATAATAAATAAGTTAAAGTCACTACAAGCCTTTGCATTATGGTTAATAATTTCAACTTCATGCAATAGGTGAGTGATTCCCCACTGGGGGAAATTTTGCCCACTGTGAGACATTTGGTAATGTCTGAAGATGATATGACTGTCAACACCGCGAGGTGGGAGCTGTGAATGGCACATAAACAGCCTTGCGAAACACAGAATGGTCCTCACAACAGAGTATTCTCTGACTCAAGGTGTCAATATTGCCAAGAGGGAGAACCTGTTGTAATTTGATGAGTATTTATTTAAAAGTTCTAAAGCACAAAATGAATTACTCAGATATGCCCTTTGGATAGCTTGTGATGATAACTATATGGCTACATGAGATATAATTTATAAATATTCAGTATGATATTTCTTAAATTGTACTAGATTTTATAGGTAAGATAATATATACTTTCAATCCTTGTTTGACCTTGGGGAGAAGAGCAGTATTTCCATTAGCGTATTATGTATTATACAATAATACAAAATTGAAACTGCAGCATATAACTCAACAAGTGGTTATGGATTAATTTTTATCCCCTCTGTTACCATCTGCTTTTCTGTTTAATTGCACTGCTCCACAGAATATTACATTCTAATTGTAAAAGGTTGAGAGAACATTAATTTGGTATTGGTTCAAGAAAGAGATCTCAATTAGATTTCCCATGATTTTCAATTTGACCTCATTTATTTCCTGTCTTTACTACTGACTATAGATAATATTTGAGAGATGAATTGTAATAGGTTAAATATTAAAGTGATCTGCCTTTAAATATAATCACTCCAAATATGAAATACTAATATATTTGGAGTCTAGATGGATTACATTATTTTCTTAAGCTAAAACTATACTCTTAAAAGTAATATATTGTTATTGGAGGAAAAAAATGTCAATTGAATTTAAGAAATGGGTCTAAAAGTTTATAGAAATAAAAATCAGAGTTTTTGAAGAATTTACTTAAGTAAACTACCATCACAAACATCCCAAGTTTAGTTCTTCATCATGAATGCAATCAGACTTAGAAGATGTGGTCAAGGCCCGGCACCGTGGCTCACGCCTGTATTCCTAGCACTTTGGGAGACTGAGGCGGGTGGATCGCTCAAGGTCAAGAGTATGAAACCAGCCTGAGCAAGAGCGAGACCCCCGTCTTTACTAAAAAAATAGAAAGAAATTAATTGGCTAACTAAAAATATATAGAAAAAATTAGCCGAGCATGGTGGCGCATGCCTGTAGTCCCAGCTACTCGGAAGGCTGAGACAGGAGGATCGCCTGAGCCCAGGAGTTTGAGGTGAGCCCAGGAGTTTGAGGTTGCTGTGAGCTAGGCTGACGCCATGACACTCTAGCCCAGGCAACAGAGTGAGACTTTGTCTCAAGAAAAAATAATAAATAAATAGAATATGTGGTCAAAATAAGGTTAAATTATAAATTCAAATATATAATTTAAAGCTTCAAAATTGCAGTGTTCATACCAATATACTCTTTTCACCTTAACTATTTTGAAATATAGAGTATTCATATGTCAAATGCTATTTTTGATTTATAATCAAATCTAGTATAATCAAATCTGAAAAATATGGAAAAAATTGACTATTTGAATCATTGTTCATCATTAAAATGTGTGAAATCAGCATTTTAGGGTCCATGAAAATTCTTCAATTCCATTGAAATTGGATTGTGGCAACAGAATAATTGTGGAAAACTGATAATTTTTAGAAAGTTAAATCTTCCTATTCATGGACATATATCTTTCCAATGATTTAGGAAATTTTTAACCTGTTTTAGAAAAATCATATAAATGCCTAGTGATGAAACTTTAAAATTTTTATAAGATTTATTAAGCATATTGCTTAAATAAGCAGAAAAAGGTTTAATGTATGTCTTATATTTTTGATTGTTAATTGTGCATTATTGTTACATTGACTTTTAAAACTTTCTTGTTATTGTAAGTAAATTCTTTGTGGATTTTTTGGTGTTCTATTGCCAATAACATAATCTATAGATAGTGTTAGTTCTATTTCCCTTTTTAGGAAATTTAACTTTTACTTTATTATTCAAGTTACAATATATTCTGTTTGATTACACTCAACATAGGGAACTGATCATCATATTTGTTGCTTTTCTCTCATTTTAAAGGCAATATTTGATTTAGTTTGAATATTTCTAATGTCCTACCATTAGAAATGCTGTGTTCAATCTGCTGCTAAACAACATTGTTATTAAATTTTAAATGTAGATATTGTACTTTTGAGTTTGAGAATTTCCATCTGATTCTATTTTTATTCAAATTTTTGGTTGAAATTCTCCATTTTTTATCTATTTTCTACATGATTTGTCTATATTTTCTTGATTATAATCATCATAAGCATTTCAATTTCTTATATGCTAATTTCAATATTTAAGTTACTTATGTATATGCTTTTATTGTCTATTCATTCTCTTATATAGTTCTATTTTCATAACAAGTTTTTAATTGAATAATTTCCTTTGTGTTTAAAAAAATCTTGTGATTCAAGATAATATTTTCCACCAAAATAATATCTTTATTAAGCAGATAGAATGGAGCCAATTACAGAGCTGAATTCAACCTGGATTGCAGTTTTTAAAAGAATAAGTCTAACTCTTTGCTCTTATTTATAATATATGACCCTCCATATATTTTTCATTTTGACTTCGGCATGTCACAACATTGAGAGAGTGAAAACATTTATAGCGCTTTTTACAAGTTTTGACTTAGCCTGAGATGGCTTTAAAATATGGCATATATCTTGACTTTGTGCATTTGAGATTCCTTAAGTCTCCAACTCGATATGTCAATCCTGAACTTTCAGCTGCTAAACTCTTTGCTGGTTTCTTTGTTCCCCAGGAGCAATACCCAGCCAGGCACCATGCCTGCTGTAATAGACAAACTTCTCAAAAAGGGGGAAAATTAAGATTTTCTAGATAAAGTTCTATACACTTTGCTTCTGGTTGCTTATGCAGTTTTAAAAATATGGTTTATGTTCTTTTAAAAACTATTATTTTTATGTATTTGCTTAATCTCTTCAGTATTCATTTATTTTAAAGATTATTGTTAGGTCCGGAGCCAAGAGAGAGACACACGCAAAGCCTCATGTGTAGCAAAATGTTTATTTTGAACATCTGGGTGCAGATGGGTGGAGGCTGAAAAAGGTGTCCATGAGAGAAAAGGGGAGAGCCTTGGGTTTTATAGAGGATTTTTCTGGGAGGAATAAATAAATTCTTTGCAAACAACCAAGAGGGAAAAGGAAAGTAGTTCCCCTCTTCCATTCCATTCCTTTATCTCTCTAGGGAACAACTGGGAGGGATAAGCATTTATTCTTATCAGGAGGGATAAGGAAAGTAAGTTCCCCTTTTGCATTTCATTCTCTTATCTCCCTAGGGATCTGGCAAAGGCTAGCCTAATACACCCCTAGGAAAGGGAGAGGGTGGGTTCTATAGGAGGTTTGGGGAAGGTGAATTCTTTAAACCTAACAACAATTATTTGTATATTATTTGCTCTTTATTTGTTCATGGAATGATTGCTTGTCATTGAACTACTGTATTCTACTTTTAATATGAATATTTTTAAAAATCATAAATGGTTGTTGAATTTCATAAAATAACTTTTCATTGACTATTAAGACTATCATAGTTTTTTTCTTAAATTACTAATGCAGTGTATACTATTTAAAATTTTTCTATTATTTAATTCTTATTCTATTTCTAGGAAAAACTCAAATATAGGCTGGGCATGGTGGCTCACACCTGTAATCCTAGCACTCTGGGAGACCAAGGTGGGAGGATCCCTCAAGCTCAGGAGTTCAGTACCAGCCTGAGCAAGAGTGAGACCCCCATCTCTACTACAAATACAAAGAAATTAACTGGACAACTAAAAATATATAGAAAAAAAAATTACCCGGGCATGGTGGCACATGCCTGTAGTCCCAGCTACTCCAGAGGCTGAGGCAGAAGGATTGCTTGAGCCCAGGAGTTTGAGGTTGCTGTGAGCTCGGCTGACACCACAGCACTCTAGCCTGAGCAACAGAGTGAGAATCTGTCTTAAAAACAAAAAACAAACAAACAAAAAAACCTCAATTATAACAGCATGCCTTGTCCCTAGGATCTATAAGCTGCTATAGTGCTCTAGCCTCAAGGATGGGATACTTATCCCTCACTTTGCCTGCCATTCCAGACCAGTCTCCCTCTCTGTTGACTTCTTTAAGGTGGTAATGGTAGAAGGTGGGGGAATAGATTTTTCTTATCTCCTGGAAAAAGGAAAGCACATGGATTGTTTCATAGATCAGAAAGGACTTTAATAGTTCTTAGTTATTCATCAGTCCTAAACCAGAAACTTCCCCCTGTGTTCAAATTATATAACAGTTTGAATCTTCTTATATGCTTATTCTTAAATAATCTAACCAATTTATCATTTAATATATGCTAAGTATTATTCACAAGCTCCAAAACTAATAAGTAAGAATTTATGGTTTAAAACCCTAAAATTCTACATTTAAAAGAGCAAAGAGATATGGGTCTTGAAATAAACAACAAGTTAGTAAATTTGGTGGCAACCTAGAGACTTCAGAGGTATTTTATGTTGTTACAAAAAGCAGGGACTTTGGAATCAGAAATACTATAATTTATAAATCCTACCTCCTAATCTTTCCAGTGATGTAATTTAAATGAGCTACCTAAATATTCTGAGCTCCAGAATATTCATTTCTTAAAATGAGACTAATGGCACTTGTCAACGGAAAAAACCAAACTCTGTAAAATAATTTTAAAGAGATTTTTTCTGAGCCAAATTTGAGGACCATGACCAGAGCCACTGCCAAGAGGCCTTGAGCAAGTGGACTCGATGTGGTTAGGTTACAGTTTGGTTTTATACATTTCAGGGAGACAAAGGTTACAGGTAAAGTCATAAATCAATACGTGGGAGGCATACATTGGTTTGGCCCAACAAGGTGGGATATCTAAGCGGGGGGCTTACAGGTTATAGGTGGGTTTAAAGATTCTTTGGCTTGTAATTGGCTAAAGACATGAAGCTTTGTCTAAAGGATTGGAATGTTTTAACATAAGGAGCTGTTATCAGAGATCAGCCAAGGGACATAAATTTATTGTGTAAATTGAGGACCTGTAGGTTTGTCTTGCATACCCTTAGGCTTGTTAATGGCTTACAAAGGATGTTTCCCAGATGGGAGAGGGGCATGATAAGGCATGTCTGACCTCCTTTCTCCTGGCAGGCAATTTAGTTTTAGGATATTCCTTTGGCCACTAGGGGGTCCATTTAGTCAGCTGGTGAGGGGAGGGTGAGCCTTAAAATTTTATTTTAGTTTACACACATATTGGAGAGGATTGCTTTTAGGTTAACTGAGAAAATTTATGTAAGTTAGTAATATATTTTTCCCTTTCTTGTCTTCTCAAATTAGTAGTAATGTTAAAAATTTATGTTGAAAAATGTAAACTCTTTCTAAAACATTTCATAAGAGTAGAATTTTCATGCCATTGAAAGTGAGAGAAAAGGGTTGTTTAATTTGTTCTAAATAACATGTAATAGCCTGAGGGAGGATGTTTAAAATTACATTGCAACGGATTTAGGATATATATTTTCTATGACACCAAAGCAAAAAATTTATAAAATGTAATCTTTTACTTATCAAAATTATTTTGTAATTGAAATGACTTGTAGCTTTATTAAACAATAAAATGACTAAATATTTTTATTTTATTCTTTAGTTATGTAAGATATGAAATCACAGTATTTTTTTAATTTCTAACTGATAAATTAAAAAAAAAGTTTACTAGAATTTAAAAATAGCATAGTAAACCAGCATTTCAAAAATGACAAAAACTGTTACTTGATTGTACAGATAAATTAATAATTAGCATTTATGTGCCAATATTTACTAATTAATTATCAACTTTTACGTTACAGTGAAATGAGGAAAAACTTTCAGACTAGCATCAAATCCTTAAGTAGTCTTTAAGAAAAGATGTTGGTAAGTTGTATTACAACTAGGCAAAACAAGTTACAAAGTTACATACATTAAGAATTTATGTGATTATATTAGGCCTACCTCTGTAATCCAGGATAATAGCCTTATATTAACGTCAATTGATTAGTAAACTTAATTATATCTTCAAAATCCCTTTTGCCTGTAACATAACATATTTATAGGCATTATACCAGGTATTAAAGGCCATGAAGCCAAAATTCTGCCTACCCCAGGTGAGATGACTTAAGGCTTAATAATATAAGTATTATTGAGATATTATATGCTATATGTCTGAGTGAATTTTTCTCCTTAACATTATAATTAATTAGTCACAACTTGGGATATTAATCTTAGGAAAAGTTTTAAACTAATTTAAAAAAATAAACATGAAAAATATTTTCTACATATCACCAGCTGTAGCCAATTAACATATGTAATTTATAATTAGTAGACTAGTTCAGGTAGTTGGTGGAGATTGCCCAGACTTCAGCAACATTTTATCGGGAGAGTTTATGGCAATTATTTGTGGATACACAGTAACTAGACCTTTTAGCAAACCAAACTTGGGCCTACTCACTGGGCACAACAAAGTCAAACACTAAACACTGAGATTTGCAGTGAGAGAAAAAAAGGCATTTAAGACCTGAACTCCCTGATGACTTATAAGTGTTTAAAATCAGGGGTACATGGTAGAACAGCAGAAGTTATACGAAAAATCATAAATCAATACATGGAGGTTATACACTGATTTGGATCAAAATGGTAGGATATTTTAAAGTGGGTGCTTACAGGTCATAGGTAACTTTAGAGATTAATTTATAATTGGGTAAGGAAGCAAGGCTCTGTCTAAAAATGTGACGTCAGCAGAAAGGAAAGTTAAGGTAAGACCTGTGAGCATGACTCTCTATAGCACCTTCAGGAAAAAATTTGGCATGTCAGCTGCAAAAGAGTGCAAAGGACTCTCTAGCCCACGGGCCAGGCCACATGGGTATGATAAAATCTGGAAAGTGACCTAGAACCCACATACGTAGTTAAGGCCCAGGTCATATGACTCCCAAATGTCTAATCAAAGTGGTTCCATGGTGACCTCTGAAGCTTTTTCCTAATATCTGGTGCTGATTGGGCCAAGAATTTGTCTTTTTATATCACCCATGCCTCCCGGAGCCAATTCAGGAAGGCAATGGGGTTTTTCTCAGGTCCCTGGGCTATGGCGATGACTTTGGAATAATTGACCACCTTTTGCCTGACAGCCCAAAGACCAGCCTGGATGCATACTAGAAAACATTCTCTCTCCCACTTCTCTTCTGAGGAACTATTATTCCACCCTGGGTCAGTCACAGGCACTGCTTTTTCACCCACTGGATATCTAGTATCTGAAAAGTATAATCCAGTGGCAAATTTTGTGTCTTTGTTAACACTCTGGATTTCTCAAAATTATTTAAAGTCTGGCTTAGAAAAATATAGACATCTTTCCAAGTCAAGTCATAGGCTAGATACAAATGCTGGAATGTCTCTACATATTTATTAGGGTGATAGGTATAGTTTTGCAGATCCTGTTTTACTTGTTTTAACTCTACTAAACAAAAAGGGCTTATGGACCAAGATTGGTCTGAACTCCCCTGCTGTTTCCACCAAGGGCAGGAGTGGAGTTGTATTTCCCCCTGGTGGAGGTAGAAACAGCACCATCTTCCTTTTGTAGGGCCCCCTTCAGGCCTCCCTGAGTATGGAGGCAGCTCAGAACAGGTGGAAACCTGAGGAGGATTTCTTAACACCATAGTCTTACATGGCTTTGTATAAACCTTGCAACACTGAGGATTTTCCCACAAATAAAGGAAAGCTTATACATACAGTATTTCAGCCCATTCTCCTTCCCTTTTGCAAAACAGGTCTAATTGTAAGATGGGGTGATTTAGAGTCCCATGTGGTGGCCACTGTTCTCTGCTGTCCAGCTTGTACTGTGTGGCCTGGCAGTTGTGCAGAATAAGATCAAATGTTGGATCAAACTTGTCCCAGTTTGGAGGAAAAAGGTGGGGGAAGGGAGCAACCAGGGTACATCAGAGCTGGGTCTCCCCAGGTGATGACCAGGACCACATGACCAAAGAACTCAGACTATGTGGCCAAGGGGAAAAGGGAGAAACCAGGGTTTGTTAAACCTAGGAGCCTCATTGTGCCCCATGTTGGAGAGACATTGTAGGGATAGATGCATAAGAGATGAATCAAGGTAACCCAGATTTCTTCAAGTACAGGCATATCCACGGGCTGTATAAACCCTTAGCTCCTAAAAGGACCCTGACAAAGTAGGCACCGACTAAGTCCTGCTTTATTACTGGGTATGCAAGTTCTCTACAAGCAAGTGAACCAGGCAGTGCTGATATAACCAGGGGTGGAAACATTTTTAGCCTTAACATGGGGAAGGGACTTTAGCTTCTCATAAGATCAGAAAGAAAAATATGGAAAGTTCATAAATGCAAAAGTTACAATATACACAGGTATGCCCATGGGCTGCATAAAGCCTCAGGTCCTAAATGGCACTAAATTCCATCTTGCTTATTACCAGGAGCACAAGTTCACTCTGAGTGAGTAAGTGGGGCCTAGATGGCTTAGTGCAGACAAAATCAGGGAAGGAAAACCTGTTTTAGCCTTAACATAGGAAAGGCCTGAAAACACCTCATCAGATCGAAAAGAAAAGTACATTATCAAAACCAATGCAAAGCCCAGAAACACAAAATTTACAGCGCAAAGCCGTCTTCTCTAAAGAGGAACAAAACGAAAGACTTCTTCCCTACCATGAGGGACGTATTCCCAAACTCCTTGTCACACAACTGAGTTTAGCCAAGAGCTCAACCAAAGACCTCTACAAGGAGAACTATGAAACACTGAGGAAGGAAATTGCAGAGGATGTAAACAAATGGAAAAATATATCATGCTCATGGATCAGCAGAATCAACATTGCTAAAATGTCTATACTACCCAATGCAATTTACAGATTTAATGCAATCCCCATTAAAATACCAGCATCATTTTTTTGCAGATCTAGAAAAAATAATTCTATACTTCGTATGGAACCAGAAAATATCTCACGTAGCCAAAGGAACCTTAAGCAAAAAGAACAAATTGGGAGGCATCAATTTACCAGACTTCAAGCTATACTACAAGGTTATAGTAACCAAAATAGCATGACACTGGCACATGAACAGAGACATAGACCAGTGGATCAAACAGAGAGAAATCAGATATAAAACCATCGTTATATTGCCATCTGATCTTTGACAAAGCAGACAAAAACTTACATTGGGTAATAGCAGTTATGTTTTAACTTTTTACAAACTTGTTTTTAGAATATTTTATGCATAAGCTATGCATTCAGTTGGCAGAGGTATTAAAGTAGAAAATTTATTGTCAGTAGTTTAATTTAACCATATATATATATATGTATATATATATATATATAGTATGGTCTCTTCTACTTTTGAGCTTCTATGATTTTATGATATGAAAATACATATGCATATTTTAACAAAATCATTGATAGGTTTCAATTTCTATAATGTCTTTTATGTAATATTGAAAACCACAATGTGGTAGTCTGAATAATCCTCCCTCTCCAATTATGTCTCGAGACATAATTCTCTAAGCCCCCAGAACCTATAAATATGTTACCTTATACAGTAAATAGGACATTTCAGATGTGATTAAGTTAAGGATGTGGACATAGGGAGAGTGTCCAGGATAATCCAGGTGGGACCAATATATATACCACAAGGGTTCTTCTAAAGGAAGGCAGGCATATCAGTAAGGAGGTGGAAGTGAAGTAAAGAAGGTGCCATATTTTAAGAAATGCAGATGAACTCTAGAAGCTTCAAAGAGCAAGGAAATAAATTCTCCTCTGAAGCCTCTAGAAGGAATGCAGCCCTGTTATCTCCACAGACTCATGACCTCCAGAGCTATGAAAGAAGAAATATGTGTTGCTTTAAGCCACTAAATCTGTGGTAAACTTTTGTAGCAATAGGAAACTAATACACAAGTCAGGTAGGAGACAACTTTCTTTGTCAATGTCATGAGGTAATGCATATGATTTCCACTACTTACAGACCTGAGTATAGAGAAAGGGGTTGGTATAACTATTAGAAATGTGAAATGCAATTGATTTGCATTAAAAATTGGAGGTGATTGAATTTTTGTTGCTGCTGCTACTTCACTTTCCACTGTTATAAGAATTACTACCCTATCTAGCAGTAGTTCAAAATCTACTCTAGAGGATTATAAAAGGTAGCCTGGAATTGAGAGAGAGACAGAGAAAGACATTGCCATTCTTAATTAGTAAGTTGTTTCAATGAATAATTGCGGTATTTTATGTCTACCTCCTCCATCTTCAGCATTTTGCACAACCTCCCCACTCTATTAGAAACAGAAGGGCAGGACCTAATGGAGGCCTAAGAGTAAATGATGCATTCTCACTTCTCATTTAATTCAAGTAATTGGTTACCACTGCTTAATTTGCAGAACTCTGATTGAAATCTTACAATTTGGAACATTAAATGAGCTTGAACAGCAGATGGCTAACTTTGGTTTTTTTTTTTTTTTTTTTTTGAGAGTCAAGTAATTTTAATTATATAAACTTGTAAAAAGGTAAATATCAAATTCAAGTGTAATGGAAAATGAAACATTTGTATAAGCAGATAATTTTCAGATCAAGAGCACCTGTGAAATAAAGTATTTATGGTACCTTGAAATGTTATCCACTAATGATTGGAAATATCAATTCCTATTAGATTTAGTAGAAACGTTTCCTAAATATTATGCCTTGCTTTCATTAACTTATCTACTCAAGAAACACAGGAGTCTATTATTGTCCAGGCATTGTGTTAGTCACTAAAGGAATAAAGATGAACAACATCTAAGGTTTCTTTGCTCTCAAGAATCTTACATCCAAGTGGGGAACATAGACAATGTACAATGTAATTGGTCCAATTACAGAATTGTGCACAAGTTGCTGTTACATCTGATGGTTGGCAAAAGGGAGAAAGTAGTTCTCAGGTAAAAATTGTGGACATATCTGAATTTACAGTAAAATTTTCTAAAAATATTACATGGGAACATCAATATTATCTTTACTCCATAAATAATAGTAGTGATTAATTTTATCATATGACAAGATGTGAATCTAAAACTATAATTTAAGTGTATACTAAACTATCAAGTTTTGATGAAATATGCACAAAGTTTAATCAATGTAATATTTGACATTGAAAAGTCTTTGAAAGTATGTAATATTCCAAGCATGCCACTTGTACCTATTGAACAAAATATAAAATTCTTATTTATCTGCATACAGGTTGTTAATTGTAACATGAAATTTTTGTGAAAATATCCTTGACTTTTCCTCATTTATCTGATTCTTTTAAATTGCACTTATCCCCTCGACACTTTAAAAAAAAAATTTGTTGAGAGTCCTGGAATACGATTCTTGGAATATAGAGGAGAAAATAGAATATTTCATCTATTGCTAACAGGAGAATCAGTTTGAAAGAGAGACTACCTTTTCTTTTGTTAATTATAAATTTTATAGGAAAAAGGCACTCAATCTGGTGATGAGAAAAATGTCTATAATAAACAGGAATGTGGGGTGAGATGGGGACCGGACCAGATTAGTTCCCCATTCCCAGTTTACAGAATCAGATGTTCTAAAAGTAATTCCATCTGAGGAACTACTACCTGCATAGTTGAACTCATAAAGCAAAACTGACAGTTGAAAGTAATTTAAGGAGAATACAAGATAATCAAGTATTATAAACCTGAAACTTTTTGTAATCTTGCAACTTTCTGTTATGTAAGAGTCGTTTAAGTTCTTAACTCTATATATTCTCATCCAAAAAAGCTAAAGCCAAACACTGTGACTCCATTGCTTGGAGATAGAGAAAGGTTTATTTTATTTGGCCAAAGCAAGAAGACAGGAGAACAAATCACTCAGATCTGTCTTGTCATAGACATGAAGTGGGGAGATTTAATGCAGGGGATAAAGGATGGGGTCCCAGGGAACTGAAGGCAAAGTCTGTGTTTCTTCACTCTCAGATGGAATCTTGAGCAACCAGACTTCTGAGCATCAGCAGCTAATTTCCTAAAAGGCGTTCATTTCTTCTGCAAAGCAGACTTATAAAATTTTCTTGTGACCCTGGAGATGTCTCCTGTTTGACAAAGAAATAATGTTTCTGCAGTTAATATTAATAATTGTGAGAACAAAGGGTACTGGGCAGGAATTAAGCAGTTAATGTGTGTAAACAACCAGGGGCCTAGTCTAATTTTACATTATATCAGTCATAAAAAATGCAGGGTACTAAAATCTCAAGGGGCCCAGCTACATATTTAGCTAAGAAAAAATGTTACTATTTAACCAAAATTGTCAGAAATTAATGCTATATTATGGATAACTCTATTAATTAAAAATATTTAAGCACTTTACGTTCTGAATAGAAATTTCTTTAAAACAAATGCCAGCATTCTAATAAACTAAGTTTCATTTTGTTAAGAATAAACAACATCTAAGGTAACATCAATGGGAACAGAAAATGCCTTAACATTTTTTTGATGTATGTTTAAACATCTTCAATTCCTGATATTCTAATTTTGGAAGAATACAAATGGACTAATGGAGTCGTATTTTCCTTGCCCTCATTATTTTCCCCAGTTGTTTTCCAGGATCTTTAGAGATCATATCTCTGAAACACAAGTTAGAGCTAGTTTAGAGGTTATTAGACGCTAGTGCATACAGCCTGAATCTGTGAGCCTCATTTAAGTTTCAAAAAGTTTGTCAATTAGTTGCCTTGGAGAAGTTAAGGGATGCTAGCCTTAGGAAAACCTAATTCAAGGAGTCATCTCTCAGTTGTAAGAAAAGGATCCCAAAAGGGACCATAGATTTAAAAATACAGAACCAGTTTTCTTCTAGCAGTAACCTTGAGGTTAGAGCCATTAAGTAAATAGTTCAGGTGCTGACCTTCAGGTACAGTGAGCATTCTTTCTTGGTCAACTAAGGAAACCAAGGGATTACTTGACATCACAATGAATTTCATTTCTTTCCATTTAAAATTATTTTTGGGGTATGGATATTACATGTGAAGAATCATCTTATTCTCATTTATCCTCCTGTCTTTCTCCTTCTTAAAAATCTCAGTATTCTCATTACACTGTGCCCAACTAGGTTCCATTTACGTAAAAAACAATGTGAATCATGACACCAGGGAGCTGTGCATTCTGTGGACTGTTTCCTTGTTTAACTTGTTTAACTTGCACTGTAGAAAGGGGAAAGAATCTTAGGTGCCTTGTACAAATGGAAGAAAGAAGGAAATTGGATAGCATTTTTTACTACCTGCTATGTGAAAAATACCACACTTGACATTTTCACATATTTATTGCATGAAACATGAAATTTAATTTTCTCAACAGCTTTAAGAGATGAATATTATCATTTTACAGAGAGAGACACTAAATCTCAGAAAGTTTAATTAATGCTTAAGGTTACACATTTAATAAGTGAGAACAACAGAATATGTGTACAATTAATTCCAAACACTGCGCTTCCTACCACATGAGCTGACCAATACATTTCTACTAAACTTAATTCACCATGGAGCCACTGAATCATAGTTTACTCAAAAAACATAAGGTGATTTTTACCTGACATATGCTTTGGGATTTTGCACAATTTCTATGTATTTTCTCCACTGCCAAGTATAGTCCTCCAGAGGAGAAAAACTAAACATATCTATTCATTAATTATTTACAATGTATACAGTTGCTATTTTATAATAGACTATAAATGAAGATTAATGAATTGGTTCAGTTTTGTGTTAGCAAATGGATGTTTTTTAAGCATTACTAAACTTGATTTTCAGCTCTTTACAACAAAGAATATTTTAGTTTCCTAATTGAATAACCATTCCTGATGAAAACTAATTTAATAAGTTATACTAAGTGCATGAAATATTGTCTCAAATGTAATTTATTCCTTTCCATGTAGGACGATTAATTATCTGAGGTTTTTCAGTATGTTATTAAATATAAAAACTATTTTTAATAAACATCAACGTACCCTCTGAATTTTTAAAAAAGTAATTTTAGGTAGACTACTGCTACCAAGCAGACTACAATTTCCTGAAATATTGCCATCGAAGAACTTCATACTTACTGAACAACTTGTCTGACTAATTGTGCTTTTAACATCCCTACTTTCTTTAAAGCTTCTCTTGGCTCCTTATTTCTAAGAACCACAGGAGAAACATTTTCAGTAATTTTCCCCTTGTGTTATTGGTCTTTGCACTTTATTCATGCCTATTAAAAATATATATCACTTTTAGATCACCGTGTCAACTTCTGCACATTTCTGTTAGAGAAAGACACTCTTCTGATTGGACTGCCTAGAAACCCATGTCATTTTAACTCTATTTGGTTTTCTTTGCTGCCCCATCACATTTTCATTGATTTCACTGGTTTCATTCCACAAGCCTCAAACACTGTCTCCAGATCCTTTACTTTCAACAAATGCCTTCACTTAATGCTATACTAAGGATATTTAAACACCATGTGATCAGAAAGGGCCCCGCTTGATGCTTGAAAATTTTACCAAAAGGGAGCAAATTTAGTGTTCTTTTAAAGGTTCTGTTATTAGGGAACTTTCTAATAAAGCACCCCATTTCCTTTTAATATATCCCTAACTACTAATTCACATTTACTACAATGGCTACCTTGTCTTATCTAATACAGTCCTATTTATTGAAATCCTTTAGCAATGTAGAGTAACTCTAATAGTATTTTTAGTTGTCTAAAATTCTTTCTTCTAAGTCTTACCTATAGGTATTCTTTTATATTTTATATTCATATTTTTCTCTTCTTTCATCATCCCTTCTAGTGAATTCATCCATTCTTAGAATTTTCTAATGTTTCTTCAGAGCTTCCTTTCACATATCCAACTTCTTAACCACATCACCATCTAAATGTTCCACCAGCCCACCAACTCATAATGTTGAAAAATAGAACCCATAATTAACCTTTTCCTAACTAAATCAAACTTCAGTCTTGACTCTAAATTTCTATTTGTTACATTAGTAGATGACTTTTTATGTTGCTTTTTCTTTTCTTTCCATTTTCAATCAGTATGGACGTGTTCATCATTCTCTCACCTACTACTTTTTCCATTCAAGTGACGACAAGAAATAGAAACATAACCCCTGACAGCTGGGAGCTGGCTTGGCACTTGTATCAGTTGCTAGGAACTGCCTATCCCCCTTAGCCAGGCTCTGGTATTCTTGTGCTGAATATTACAATATTCTGTGACTGTGATAGCCACTCTGTAACTGTGATAGAGCAAAAGCAAAACTACACCCCTCCTGAACCATGTCTGCACACAGAGAATAAACCAAAACTAAAATAAAACATTGGTCATATCATAAATATGTCCCCACTTACCCCAATCCTGGTTATTATGAGAGATTACTGCTTCTTTCCCAAGTACAGCTTTAACCTTGTTTCATTCTTCTACTTTCCAGATAAGAATTATTAGGGTACTGTTATGGGTTTAATTGTGCACCCCCAAAATATGTTGAAATCTCATGTCCTAGTACTTCAGAATGTGGCTCTGTTTGAAAACAGGGTCATCACAGTGAGAATTAAAGTTAAGATCACACTGGAGTAGGTTGGGCTCTTAATCTAATGTGACTGTTGTCAATATTAGAAGATGAAAATGCCATGTGAAGATACAGACGCATGGGGAGAACTCCATGTGATGGCAGAGACAGAAGTTGTGTGATAACAGCTACAAGCCAAGTACTGAATGCAACACCAGAAGTTAAGAAGAGGAAAAGAAATATTCGACCCAGAATCTCTGAGGTAATGTGGACCTGGTTACATGTTGATTTCAGACTTTTAGCTTTGGAACTGTGAGAAAATACATTTCTGTTGTTTTAAGCCACCCATTTGTGGTGCTTTGTTATGGCATCGCCAGGAAACAAATACGAGTCATAGAATTATTCTGGCTCCTGACAACATTCAGTTCATAATTGAAACCTCACCAAAATCATATCACATAAAGCTGAATCCTATAATTAATCTCTCTTAATATTCTTTTACTAAGATGATGCATGATTCCTCATTAGAGTGCATTCTCTCTGTTGCAAAAAGTCAATAAACTTAACTTTGTTTCACTACTTGGTGGCCTTTACAGACCAGTGAAAAATCTTTCCCCTCATTTATGATACTTTTTAGCTCATAATGAAGAAGCTGTAATAGGCTCCTAATTATTATTATGCCTTAAGTTTTGACTATATTAATTTTCTGACCAAGTTAATCTACTCATTAATCTTCCTAAGTATATTCTGGAAGGTTTTGGTGCCCCCAAATGAACCATAACTTGTGCATTAATATAACCCTGTCTCTTGAATCAGTGCTAGTCCTCTGATGTGCTTTAATTAATAGAATGTGGCAGAAGTTATGCTGTGTCAGTTCCCAGGCTAAGCCTTATAAAAGTTTGGCATCTTCCAACTTTGCACTCTAAGGAAAATTGGTCACCATATATGAAGTCTGAATACTGCAAGGTCCCCATTTTTTGTGGGCAAGAAGTGTAAATGAGAATAAATGAAGGCTCACATACTACATTTCTAAATATTTAAAAATTATTAATCAAGCAAAACATTGTTAAATAAAATGCCTGTTCTCCAATAATGTAGAAATATAGCTTAATCATGACCTGGAAGGCCAATTTTAAATTTTCAGATTCTCAGAATTCTTGCATTTCTCTACTGGAATTGGGTGATGTGGGAATAGCAGGACCTGGCTCTAGGACCTTTGTCTTCTCTCTTCTCCCCCTATTCCCAATGTTGCCCTGCACTTCAAAGAGCCTCACACACATATCCAAGATCCATCCCTATCCCAGAAAAAGAGGTACCATTTGGCCAACAATTGGCAACATAATAGACCCTCAGGGAGACAGATGGAAGGATGAGGTGTGTGTAGGGCTTGAAACAGGCTCAGATTATTTGGTCGGGAAATTCTAGGTTCCAGTTATCTCTATTTGCTTGAAGGCCTGAAGACACAGGGGTAGGCTGTGGATCTGTAATCTCCTTTGACCTGTACATGCCTGACCACATGAGGCACTGTATGATTGGAGGAGGACAAGAACTTGGCTCCCTAAATTTTGGGCCCCTGGGTAAGACTCTCATAACAGGTCTCAGGCAGTACTGAGCACCATTTTCTAAATCTTAAGAATTGTACCCCATATCACAATACAATAGAAACCATTATTTTAATAATTCTGCATGAAATATTTTCTGTACTGTATATCTAAGACTAATGTTAGACCCAAATGTGATATGTGTAATTTGTTTATTTTATTAATATTTCCTTCTTCAGCATGGGGACTTATTTTCATGGCTCACTTTTTCTTAGGAAAATAGGCAGCCTGAATTAGGGTTGAATCAGTATTTTAAAGAGAAATAAAAGATGCTAAAATAATTGGATTTATCACAATATAAATTAATTTCTTAGTTACTAAATTACTGTATAATATTTACATTTAATATAATTTTGTGGATTAGATATGACTATTGTTTCCTACAATTTTAACATTCAATAACAGTTAGTGAACAATTAGTGTGCATTTAGGCAATCAATTTTAGGTATTTTTTATAGCCTGGCTTGGTGACTCACGCCTGTAATCCTAGCACCTTGGGAGGCCGAGGAGGGAGGATCCCTTGAAGTCAGGAGTTTGAGACCAGCCTCAGTAAGAGAGAGACCCCGTCTCTACTAAAAATTGAAAGAAATTAGCCAGACAACTAAAAATAGAAAAAAAATTACCTGGGCATAGTGGCGCATGCCTGTAGTCCCAGCTACTCGGGAGGCTGAGGCAGGAGGATCACTTGAGCCCAGGAGTTGGAGATTGCTGTGAGTTAGGCTGATGCCACGGCACTCTAGCCCAAGGAACAGAGAGAGACTTTGTCTCAAAAAAAAAATTAGATATTTTTAAATGTTGTTAAATATTAATAGTAAATATAAAAATAATATATTAAAATTATCAATATGATTTAGGACAATGCAAAAGATAATGTTGTGTTAGATATTTTCCAAGATCTATATACTTGGTGAATAATAGATTGCTTGAAGCATAGATTTGTTTCCATATTCCCATTTTTGCTCATATTTTTAATATGTTAGAAAATATTACGTTAAAGTAGCATGTTGTCAAGAATGGAAGGCAGCCTACCATTTGTGTTTTTGCTAGACATATCTACTTTTTGGGAACAACCTATATGTGAAAGTGATGGAGAAAAATCTCACTAAAGACTTCCTTGTCACACCATCAGATACTAAGTCAAAAATCATGTTTCTGTCATCAGCTATATGAAGGAAACTTTTAAGATACTAGAAAATTGATTTAAAGTGTGTATTTTCATTAACTTCAGATTTTGCATTTTTTCTTTTTTTAATAATAAATACAGAAAGAAATTTGTATTTATTAATAATATTGTGTGCTGGGCTGGCTGTCTCATACTTTGATAAAAGAAAGAAAGTTTTCCTATATGATCACATCCTGGAAAGCAGTCATCTTCCTATTTTCTTCTCTTCTGTTTTCTCCCTTATTGGGAGAGCTGCTGAGCAGAGAGAAAGGGGATTTTAAGTGGAGAGTTTTTCTTTTCTTTAATTCAATGTTGATATAAACTTACATTAATATGTCATCATGTCATTTCCTTCAAATATGTGAAGAAAATCATCAGTTGATGGGGAGCCATTAAATTCAGAGACTGAATCATTGGATTTCTGGTCATTAGATAATCTACTGCCTTAGTTTTATGTTAAAAGTCATTACATTTTGGCCCTGATGCTGAGTACTCACGTTTCTAGTCCACTCAAGATACAGACCATGTATTGACAAACACCAGATGTAAAAAGCTCAATGGAAGTATTATTTTTTCTTTACCGTATTATCAGCATCATGAAGAAATACTTATAATAGCATACCCTAATTCAGACATTCTTAAAAACAGAGATCTCACTAACCCTGAGAGCATTCCAAATCTGAAAAATAATTTGATGTATACATTTATACAGATAGGTATGAAAATGATATATATATATATATATATAGCCATGATATTTTGACTTGTAATTTATACTATTTTCTTCAACACTGACTCCAAAGCAAAGGCATATTTTTGACTAATAATTATGTTTTGAATAATCCAGTTTTGGGGTTGGTATTGAGATGCAAAATCTTCTAAGTCTCTATTAAGGTTTCTTCTGCACACATAGTGGTTGTGTCAATGTTGACAAAAAAATATTAGAAATTAAAGAACACATTGCTATTCCTGTAGCATATGTTCTCAATCATGAATGGAACAAAAAGCTGTAAAGCCCTTTTCTTTTCTATATTAAAACATTTGCTAAGAGGTAAAATATACTCTCCATATCAGGGTGTTTGTTCCATTGCATGCTAAAATTCTTGGTAGTAAATACTCTTGCACATTTTATGATATTTCTTAGAAAAATCAAGTATGAAATTTGTTAAATTATTTTTCCAGAACTTTGTTTTTCCCCTGTATGTATTATGTATCATATATACTTTTAGGTGGCATAGAAGCTTCTTAGCAGTTACCTTAATCTTACATTTCAAATTTGTGAAATGTATGTGAGAATTACTCTATCACTTCCTTCACTGGAACCACCAAACAGCCTGTAGACCATTTGGTGTGGAAGTTCACATTTTTCAGACAATTATCTTAACCTAAAGGAAAGGGTATAAACTAGTAATATTTGGAACACATTGGAATCTACATATTTTGTATGCTTTTGTGAAGAAATTGAAATACAAAATAAATAGGCAAAACTGAAAACATTTACATATATGCATTTTTGTATTTAATATTACATTTAAAATATTTTGACTAGGCCGGGCACGGTGGCCTAGCACTAGGCCTAGCACTCTGGGAGGCTGAGACGGGCGGATTGCTCAAGGTCAGGAGTTTGAAACTAGCCTGAGCAAGAGCGAGACCTCGTCTCTACTAAAAATAGAAAGAAATTAATTGGACAAAATTAAAAAAAATATTTTGACTGAAATAATGAAGCATAGATCTTTCCAAGGTATACATTTCAGTCTTATTGCCAAATTTAACCTTTAATCAAAGTTATGCTAAGTATAAATTAAATATTGCCACAGTATATAGCAAGCTCGTTACCTTGCTGAGATAAGAAAATTGTGGACCTGTAGTTTTAATAGAAATAAATTATAAACATCTGCCTCACAAAATATGGAAAAAAAGCTGTTATTCTTTCCTTATACTAATGGGTTATTCTAAAGCAGTGTTTACCAACATTATCAGATAACAAGTGAAAGTGTCACATATGCATATTCTGAGTTAGAGGTTGTGTTGGGATGCAGAAATTGGTATTATAACCACTGCCCCACTTGATTTTTGAGAGGTAGTATAGTGTTATGTTTAAGAGCATGGATTCTCTATAATCACTTCACGATCTTTAACATTTGTAACCTTAGGTACAATAATTTACCTTCCGGTACCTGAGTCCCTTTTAATTGAAAAATTGGGATATTAATGGCATTGGTACTAAATTAATTAATATATTAATTATTTAATGTACTTAGAAGAATGTCTGGCTCACAGTAATTGCTCTATAAATAATAGATCTTACTACGACTACTATCATTACCTACTACTACTATTATCATTGTATTACTACTGATATTATAAAACTGCTATTTTAAAAATGATGTATTTAGAGAAAGTTTCTAATGATGTAGAAAATGAAATAGTTCCATGCCTTTGTTCAAAGCTCATTTAATCCAAATGCTCAGAGCTTTTGGAGATAAACTCATCCATCCATCCTCTCATTCATTGTGAGAATGCCAGGAATATAATGTTTAGCAGATAGACATAGTCCATGCCCTCATGGAGCTTATACTTGACTATGCCTGCATTTCCAGTGAGTAAAAGTTTTGATTGCCTTTTACATGTTACTTACTATAAAGAGAGTTTTTTTCCTCTAAAAAGTTGAAATATATTTAAATATTTATGAAATATCTAGTCTGTAATTATCAAAGTGATTAAGGAAATATATTTTTTCAGAAATTAGAAGTATCTTTTACTGTTATACCTACATTACACAGACATGAGAAATATATATTTAAATGTACTGGTTAAAAGACTAATTAATCTACTTTTAATAGTTCGGACCAGATGACATGGCTGTATTTTTTAAATATATTACAGCAGGAAGAGAAGTGAAGTCTACTTTGGAATATGAAAAGTTTGATTTTTGCAAATTAGCTTTGGAAATAGAATATTTTCTACATGGTGTCAAAAACTACACCATGTTATCTATAAACATGTAAGTGGAAGTAAGTATGGTGTGCCTTATATGTGGTTATACTACATTGATTTTCTGAATTTTACTTCCGAGATATAACTTTCAAAATAATGTTTAAGGAAATTGTTGAAAATCCCCAGTATATGTTGGGGTGATCTTTGATAAAGACTATTATGTCAGCTCATTGAATCATACGTTTGAAGCTGTAATTATAAGAACAGCATTTTCTTGATTATGTGATCCTAGATATCAAACTTAATGTGGTGAAAATGTACATGATTTATGAAGACTGTAACATGATAAATGAACTTAAAATTGCAATGATAGCGATTCTCATCAAAGCCTGTGAAATAACAGAGAGATGTTCAAGGAGGGAAGGTATTATTAAAATTTAACTGAGAGAAGAGTGTAAAAATAGACATGAAGAGATAAAAATATCTAAAATTGTATGCAGAAGCAAGTTATAGTAACTAGAATTTGTACTTATTGGTGAGCCATAACAAATGCCCTAATTTTGGCCAAACTGATTAGGAGTTGACTTCTGTGGGCCTTGTTATATCATGACACATAATGTGTAGTACTATTAGGCAATACTAACCATATGGTTTTAAACACTGCATATCCTAATAAATAAAGCAATTTGAGAATCATCTAATTCAGAAATTCCCACATTGTTTTATGTTTTAATTGCTGTATTTTAAGTGTCACATGAAAATACAGTCGATAGAATGAATACACTATGTGGAAAAAAAGCTAACATTTATGTAACATTTTAAAATATAAAACTGTTATATAGTTTTTCTCTTCACAGCAAGACTGAACAATATTTGATAATTTCTTTGATACTCATGAGTACATAGGAAATCAGCAAAGTGGAGTGCTTCATCTGTGATCTCCCAGGTAGTAAGTGCTAGAAGGAGCTGAGAGAACACTGATGAGTGCCTTCTATAGGCCAATCCTTGCACCAGGCTATTTTATAAGGATCACTTCTTTTAACCTTTCCCATCCTGTGAGGAAGATGCAAAAGTTAGCGACTCGAGGCTATTTAAGGATTTTGACCAAAGAAGTATAGATCATTTTTTCCCAAGAGAGTTCATCAATCAAAGTGTTGGCATCCATGGTTCACAGTATAGGGCTTGACTACTAAAACTGTCATGTGAGAAAATACACATTCTTATCTGTGTTCAGGAGCTCACTGTATTTAATCAGGCTTACTAACACTAACTAAACTAACAAAAAATTAAAAATGCATTCCCACAGATGAATTAATATACTAATTTACAGCAATAACTGACTCACAAACCAATATATTTGTTTGTGTCTCCAAATAAAATCAACTTGGGAAACCAAATCACAATCAGAAACTTTTATTGCAATCATTTAATTATAATAAGAGCCATGATTCGTATATTAGGCACAATCAGGCTCTGATTGCTTCACTTACAGATTTCCATTGTTGAAAAATATCTGTCATAACATAATATCATAAACATCCAGACAATTTTTAGGTCAGAATTTTCTCTTTTTCCTGCACAGTGCTGAAGCTAACTGATAATTTTTCTTTCTGTTTTTTTTTTTTAGGTATTTTTTTAAATTGACAGGTAGCCTTGTTTGTTTTTATATTTTATAATATGATGTTTTGAAATATCTGCATTGTGAAATAGTTAAATATAGCTTATTAACAAATGTATTACCTTATATATTTATTTTGTGTAGTGAGAGCACATAACTACTCTCTCTGCATTTTTAAGAATACAGTATATTGTCATTAATTATAGTTGTCATGCTGTATAGTAGATCTCTTTAAATTTATTCCTCCTATCCAACTAAATTATGTATTATTTGACCAACACCTTCAATTTCCCCTACCCACTTATTATCACAGACTCTGGTAACAACCAATATCCAGGAATACCACATTTTATTGAACTTTGCTTTATTCCCAGGTATTGTGCCTTTTATAAAACTGTAGGTTTGTGCCAACTCCGCATTGAGCGAGTCTATTGGTACAGTTTTTCCAACAGCATTTGCTTACTTCAGATACTTGTGTAACATTTTAGTAATTCTCCCAATATTTCAAACTTTTTTATAATCATTACATCTGTATGGTAATCTGTGATCTTTGATGTTACTATTGTAATTTTTAGGGGGCACCACAACAGACTCTGCCCATATAAGATGGCAAAATTAATCAATAAATGTCATGTGTGTTCTGACTGATTGAATAAAGATTATTTTCCTCAGTGTTTGTTTTTGTCTGCTTCATCAAAGATCAGATGGCTATATAAGGATGGTTTTGCATCTGAGTTCTCAGTCCTGTTTTATTGGTCTATATCTCTGTTCTTGTGCCAATACCATGGTGTTTTGGTTGCTGTAGCCTTGTAGTATAGCTAAATTGATGCCTCCCAATTTGTTCTGTTTCATTCAGGTTGCTTTGGCTATATGAAGTCTTCTCTGGTTCTATACAAAGCATAGAATTATTTTTCTATTTTTTCTTCTTCTTTTTTTATTTTCTTTTTGACTCACTTTTAATCAAAAGCTGGAATTAATTATTTTTTCTATATCTGTGAAGAATGATGTTGGTATTTTAATAGGCATTGCTTTAGATCTGTAGATCCTTTTGGGTAGCATAGACAGTTTAACAATGTTGATTCTGCTGATCCATGAGCACGATGTGGTTTTTCATCTGTTTACATCCTCTGCTATTTCCTTCTTTGGTGTTTTGTAGTTCTCCCTGTAGAGGTATTTCACCTCCTTAGTTAAATATATCCCTATGTATTTTATTTTCTTTATTGCTATTGTGAAAGGTATTGAGTCTTCAGTTTAATTCTCAGTTTTTTGTTGGCATATATAAAAACTGATTTGTGTGCTTTTATTTTGTATTCTGATACTTTGTTGAATTTAGTTATCAATTCCAGTTCTCTCTTGGGAGAGTCTTTGGGGTTTTTTCAAATAAGGTATGTATATTGGCTTTTTAGACATAATGATATCGCACAATTAATAGACTATAGTATAATGTAAACATAACTTTTATATGCATGGGGGAAACAAAAAATCTGTGACTCACTTTATTTTGATATTTGCTTTACTCTGATATTTGTTTTTTTGTACTGGTCTGGAACCAAACTTGGAATATCTCTGAGGTATGCCTGCACTCCCTACTTCTATGAGACCAACTTCTTTAGATTTCACATGAGTGAGATCATGAGATATTTGTCTTTCTGTGCCTGGCTCATTTCACTTATAACTATTTTCCAGTTTTGTTAATGTTACCAATGACAGGGTTTTATGTTTTATGACTGAATAATATTCCAGTGTATTCCACATCTTCTTTATCCATTCATCCATTGATCGACATGTTGATTCTATATCTTGGCTATTGTGAATAATGGTAATGAACATAGGAATGCAGATATCTGTTTGACATACTGATTTCATTTCTTTGGATATGTACCCAGTAATGGGATTCCTGGATCATATGGCAGTTCTATTTTTAATATTTTAAGGAACCTTCATATTGTTTTTTACAGTGTGTAAGAGTTTCCTTTTCTCCATATCCTCACCACTACTTATCTTATATCTTTTTCATAGTAGCCATTCTAACTGGGGTGAGGTGATATCTCATTGTGATTTGGTTTGCATTTCCCTGATGCTTACTGATGTTGAGCATTTTTTTTCATGTAACTTTTGCCTTTTTGTACATCTTATGCCTCTTCCTCTTGCTCTTTCTCCTCTTGGTCCTCTTCCTCCTTCTGTTAGATTTTTTTTTTTTATTTTAAGCTATGTTTAGGTCATCTAATTATTGTCAAGTGTCACCCTGTTCTATGTGCTTATCTCTTTATTCAAAGGGAAATCTTATGATCATTTTGTAGTTTTCCATCTATAGGCTGTATTGAATACAATTAGTTTTACTTTCCTAAAAAAGGAAAACTCAAAAAAAAAGTGCTGTGAATATTACAGAATTTTCTAGAGATAAATAGCCCAAGGCAGGCACAATGGTGTCATGGGGGGAAATCAAGAAACATTGTACTTCTGATTTCTTCTCTTTGGTGACAGTTTTCTTCATCAATCTTTCCTTATGGTCCAAGACGACTATAAGTGAGCTACTTGGACCAATGCTGTGAAAAGCTCTACCACCAATACTGTGTTATTTGCAAAGAAAATATGGTTTGATTTTACTCACCTCAATTTGTCTAGTAAATGTGTGAATTGCAAGCATATTCTTGGCAAAGTCTAGACAGGTTATCAGAAATCTGAAATTGAATTCAATCTCCTCTACTTACTGACTATATTATATTAATACTACTCCCATGGCCTTTATAAACTTCAGTTTCTTCTGACTATGGATATAACCTACCTGTTTAATGAGAAACATTGACACAGAAAACATGAAAGTATTTTGAAAACTATATAGTGTATAGTAAATAAAGTGAATGAATTTTTAAGCCATGCATGATGTGTAAACCCATAATTTTATTTTTTCAAAATATAAGTTAGTCTCTCTTCAGAACCTCTTCCATCTGAGGTAGAAAGATTTAATTATTGTAAATTCAGAGTATACTTACTCACATTCACAATTTGAAAAAGTTAATTTATAACTAGCCAATGCCATAGATTAAAAGGAAAGAAAATTAAGTCAATTTAAATAGCTCCTATCTCTTTGTTTTCTCTACGGTTATGACTAAAATGGTACTCTTTCATTATGGATTTGTCTCTGTTAACCAACACTTGTCCATTCTGCTGTTTCAAGTTTTTTGGATATTCAGTTACTCACCAACTTTAGAACTACCACTGTTAGAAGATCATCTGCCAAATTATTCCAATATCTAATATCTTTCCTCTTCACCCATCTTTTCTTTACTATTACTTATTATTAGTCATGAAATCTTTATGGAGTTTAGAAAAATTGGAGAAACTCATTCTAATTGATCACATATATTTATAAGTTATTTGGATCAGTATGTTGGATTGTAATTGCAACTCAGAAAGTGGATCTTTCAAAGCTGCTGTCTATACCATTAAATTCTAAAATATGTTTGAAACTTAAAATCTGAGAAGGAAACAATTGAGAATATGGTAGCCAAAATTTAATTTGTAATGCTTTATGGGTAAAGAGAGGGGTCTTAAGGGGTGACCAAGTAAATAACATGATGGCTATAACTTAAGAAATGCATAAATTGTACTTCAGATATTATTGTATCACAAAAGTATAAGATACTGCTATAGAAGCAGCAGTAGTAGCACCGTATTTAGCAATTCAGTTTGTTAAGGTCTCATTTTTCTATGACTCACAAACAATAGTCAGGCCCATTAAGCAGAGATATGAGAAATCAGAACCTATATTTGTGTGTGCTATCAATGAATGTAGCATGTAATACAAGATTATATACACATCTGGTTGTCTATTAATAAAATGGAAAATGTTCATGATATTTGCAATTTGTAGAAATTATGAGTAAACCATACATTTCAGTGAAAACCGAAATTTTAAAAGTCTGTAAATTACATTTTCATCCTATAATTCAAGTGTGGATGACCCAAAAACACCTTAGTTCTATAATAGCCCTGTTATTTATCACCACAAAAATAGCTGACATTGTCCAGTTAGTCCAAATGTTAGGACAGAAAAAGAGTAATGGATAAAATTAATGGAATTGTTTTCATCCTTAATACTTATACCCAGAGAATCAATTTTCTCCTGCCATGTTGTGTTCTGTGATATATGAGCAACTCAGGGAAAGGAAGTAAAGGTAAAGAAATATTTTCTCTGTTCTTCATTCAACTCAAAAAATGAAAAGATTTTTTTTTTTTCTGTGAAGGAAACATTCTCAATTTCCAAAATCTATGAGATGTTCAAAGAACCTGATCCTCTATCTTTTCTCATTGCCTAGCCTATTTTGAATAATAATTATTTAGGTACATAATTAGAAATATCAAGCTTGTATAGCTATGAACTACTGACATTGTAAAATGAGTTAGTGTTAAAGTTATACAAGGTTGTCCAAACAGTGATGCTTTCTTTTTCCTTTATTCTTTAAACCATTAATAAAAACCTTAGTATATACATCAAATGTCTGCAAATACCTTCTCACCAAATTAGTCATAGAAAGAAAACACAGGATATTTCTTAGGCAAGATCTTGAAGTTATTCTTAAAAATAACTTGAATTTATTATAGTTACAAATATCAGGTTTGGGTTATGGGATTTTGCAATTCATATGAGATTATGAGTAACATGTGATGTGTGTATATATCCACTTTAATTTTAAGAAAGTAAATGTACCCAATTCTCAAATAAATCTTGGTCTCATGCAATGGTAATATCAACTGACTTGACTGAAATATACATTCTGAGAGAATAAAGGTCTAGAAAGGTTAAGCTTTGGCAGCACTAAAGTCATGTACCAAATGACTGTTTTCAAATTAACAGTCTGCTTTTTCCCAACAGCACCAATTTGTATGTATCACTTGATACAACTCATATATAGTTCAATGCATAGCACATTTATCAAAAACAATGTGGTAGTGACAAGCTAGTATTTTTATAAAGTTCATTTTCTTTTAATCTTAAAGAGAACCACTGTACTTTTTTTTTTTAAGCCCTTCTCAATTATGTGTGTCTTAGCACTTCTAGGCCTGGCCCATGACAACCTCTCCTAAGAATTGTTGAATTGTTTCTTCCCTAGTCTGTAAGATACTCATTGATAATAGGGAACCTTGGAATCTATGTGTAAATGTAGCAGCTTCTATTGTCCGAGAATCTGGATTCCTTTGTAGACTAGAGACTTCTTTGCTACTAATCCAGAAACATATGTTTTTATAAGTCACATAAAGAAGAAAACAAACCTCTATTGAGTTAAGCTAATGAGATTTGTGAGTTTGTTACAGAAAACAGCATTATCTTAGGTAACACAGACATATTAAGGATACCATCTGAAAATAAAATTTAGGTCTTCAATTTCAGATTAGTTCCATATATTGTATTTAAAGTGATAAAATATAATCAATTCTACTTTAAAAATCTATTTAATAGTCTATTTAAATAAGGAAACACAATTTAATTTTCCAGGCATTTAAATTAAGATACCAGCAAATGGTGTATGGAGAAACCAAATCCAAAAATCCAAAACCAAAAATCTCTTTCAGAAAGCCAAGGAAAATGAATTCTACATTTAAAAATAAAAATATATTTTCATTTGTTGTCATTAGGTAAGTTTAAATTAATTAGCAAAGTACAAAAATTACATATCATGTTATTCAGTATAGCATAATTTGATAATTAGTAATTCAAATAAATAATAGTTTGCTGTATTTAGGAAATCTTACTGTACATAGAGGTTTATTAACTAGTGGCTTATTGATGAATCCTTCAAAGCAACATATATTCTATTGTTTTTCTTCATTAGTATGTCAAAGATAAATTAGCCTAGAAGTTCTGGAGTGGAAATCTGTAGATCTCAGACATACATGAAAACCTGCAGAATCTAGACCTTCCCTGAGGCCATGAGAAAAATAATACACATGTATTAGTTTCAGTTGATAGTCATTGGTGAGAAGAGCACTTAAGGCTGAAGATTCTGACATTCACACCTGCACTTAGTAGCAGAAGAAGCAGAGATGATGATGATGGCCAACATGATATAAGAAAAATCAAGCTTTCACTTTTTCTTTGCTTTTATTGCTTGACTTATTTATTTATGTGTCATCCAGGATTTCCAAACTACATATATATATTTATATATATATACACAAACATATATATGTTCATATATGTACAAATTTCTATTTAGTATGAGTCTTGATAAATGTGTAAGAAAATGACCAATAATGATCAAAAAAATGAACAAAAAGCGTAATTTACTGGAAAAGAAAACATGCTTCTTACATAAATAATAAGATGCTCAAACTGATTTAAAATACAATATAGAATATTAAATATGTCATTTTGCTAATAACATATACAAATTTTTAAAATCTCACAGCACTAGCATTGATAGGGAGGAACAATTAATATATAAGTAAAACTGCCCATGAAAATGACCTTGCATTGGGTATTATTTTTCAAATTTGTAGTAAAATAATCTAAAAAATATTGTGGTTGATTGATTCAAAAAGATGATCTTTGTACTCCATCCTCCCTTTATTCACCAATTTTATGATATGGGTTTGCAACTCCTCACGTTGAGGTGGATTCATTTCTCCCATCCCTTGAATCTGGTTTGCCTTGTAAATAGAGTACCAATGACATGTAGCAGGGATGAAAACGTGCCTGTCCTAAAGTTAGGCCTAAGTAAGAGTGGATTTGCATGCTTCTTATTCTCTACATATGCCATGAGAATCAACCTAGGATAACTATCTGGGGGACGAGAGACCATGACAAAACCAAAGTGACCTCTTTACAAAAGCTGAACCTCAAAGATTCAAGAGGGCTCATCCAATAATAGTAATTCAGCTGGCTATCCTGTAGTTGTCCTGTAGACATGTAATTGAGCCCCGCTGTGTCAAACCAGTGAGTTTTGGAGTGATTTATTATACCATATTATTTTGGCTATATATAACTGAAACAGAATCTTATAGTTGCTATAACTATACTGCATATCTGAAGATGCTTTAGACTTATTGTGTATGTTCCTGCTCTGGGCCTGCAATTAGCAAAATTCTCAAAATGAGAAACACTTGAAGAAATCACTCAGTTTATTAAATAAATAAATTGTAAGAAAAAGAAAGATGATTGTAAAGGGAATTTTACTTTACAGACTTAAGGCACACTTCAATAAAATGTGATATGTGGCTTTGTTTGGATCCTAATTTAACAAGTGAATTGTAAACAAAAGCTTTCATGAGTCAAATAGGAAGAGTTGAATAATGACTATTATTGATAATGGTTTTGTATATTAATGGTATAATAATTGTGTTGTGATTGTTTTTAAAAAAGAATCCTAATCTTTGGGACCAGAATTACCATGATACCAAAGCCAGAAAGGTATTTAATACATCACAAGAAAAGAAAACTATAGGTCAATATCTTTAATGAACATAGATGCAAAAATACTCAACACAATGCTAGCAAACTGAATTCAACAACACAGTAAAAGGATCGTCTGATATTTTTGTGATTTATCCCTGGGTTGCAACATATGCAAATCAATAAATGTGATACATCACATCAACAGAATCAAGAACAAAAATCCTATGTTTATCTTGTTGATACAAAAAAAAATTTAAGAAAATCCAATATCCTTTCATGATAAAAACTCACCAAATTAGATATAAAAAGAATGCATCTCAACACAATAAAGGACACATATGATAAGCCCACAGCTAAAATTATACTTTTCAATTATAAAAAGTTGACACTCTTTTATCTAAGATCTGGAACAAGACAAGGATACCTACTCTCACTACTTCTATTCTACGTAGTAAGTCCTTGCCAGAAAAATTAGGCAAGAGAAAGAAATAAAAGGCATCCAATAGGAAAGGAGGAAGTGAAATGGTCACTGTTTGCTGATGACATGATCTTATATACAGAAAACCCTAAAGATTCTACCAACAGAACTCTTAGAACTTAAAAATGAATACAGTAAAATTTCAGGATACAAAACAACACACAAAAATCAGTACTGTTTCTGTACACTAACAATTTCTTGAAAGGTGTATATTGAATTATTTAAAAAGGATATGATATATCTAGAATTTCCTTCAAAATAATCCAATGTCATGGTGGTAATGAAGTTGGTTATGTTATAGACTAACACTTCTCTAACTCTAATATGTATAAGAATCATTCTAGAATCTTATTAAAATGCAGATTCTGATTCAGTACTTCTGTCGTGGGACCTGAGATTTTACTTGGCCAACAAGCTCTAAAATGATGTCATTGTTAGTGGTCTTTAGAACCCATTATGAGTAGTAAGTTTATAGATTAAATAGCCGTGAATTGATGATTGTGTACCTAGGTAATGAATATATAAGAGTTTATAGAACTATTATTCCTACTCTTATATATTTTGAAAATTTCACAATAAAATTATTTAAAATACTATTAATATTTCTAATTCAGTTGAGCAGATATATTACCACCGCAACAGTGAGATCCTAAAATATTTTTTCCACTGGCTTTAAGTATAATAGCTATTTTCAAACGATGAACCACTGAGATATAGAGGAGTTCAGGAAGTTTTTAGGGAGAAGGTGTTACAGTTTGGTCTTGATGCATAAGATTTGGAAGATTTGGATATATGGAATGAAGGAGTGGAAAGTTTCAGGAGACAAACTGGCTTAGTAAATGCATAAAAACAAGAATTCACATGACATGATAAGACGACTACCTGGAATGCTAATGGAAATACATTTGCAAATTTGCAGGACTGGCATTCACGATAGAGACTGGTGTTAATTTTAATTGCGAGGTTTAGTGATCAACCCGGAAAGTAAAACAAACCAAGAAGGTAAATTAATGAACCGCAAGATGGCGCCAAAGCCCCTTCTGAACCCCAACCCAGGATGTAATCTGGTGTAGAATTGGAGAATAAAATAGAAACTCAGTGTTTTGAAGAAGTAGTTAAAATAATTAAAATTTGAACCTAGTTATAACCAAGAATACTTTAATCATAAGGGAACTCATGCATTTTAATCAGAGATATTAAATGTATTTATTAGCTCGCATTAAGTGATAGAAAAAGTACACATTCATATTTGATAAGTTTATTCTTTCTTAGATATCTTGAGCAAACTGCAGATAAAATTTTATTGGAAGCACTAATAATACCACTAAAATTAATTCTGCATCTTTATTATTATATCCATTATTGTGAATGGGTTTTGAATACCTGTTAAAAACTGATGATTCACATTTAAAAAAAAAACTGGTAAATTCATTTTCTTCCTAAAAATTTCCATAAAAGAATAAAATTGATATTTCAATTATAAAAGAACATACGTATGATTTAAATATCTATATATTTCTGAAAAATATAACATTTATAAATTAGATTTTTTTTTTTTTACATTATGTTTCGTTCATTCAAGGATCACTCCAGCCCTATATTCCATGCTAAATTTTTCCATGCTAAGTTTTTCAAGGCACTAGAGATAAAGAAGCTGGTGATTCTATTAAGATAATGCTATTAATGAGCTACATGTTTAATTTACGTCAAATGAACACCATAGTTCAAATGCATGTCAAAAATATGGGTACCAAAACATACATTTAAAAAGTTTTTACTGTGGACTACGTACTATGAAATGTGTGATTTGAATAATAGGTAGTGAAATAAAAATAAATAAGGTATAATTTCAAGGGATGTATGGTGAGCAGTGTTAAATGTGGAAGAAAATTCTGGTTAAGCCATACATTTCTTCACTGGAAGTTATGGTTAGGAATCATTAGTTAATTAGCAATTGGGAATGTTTCATTACAGGAATTTAGAACAACATGGGTTTCAGAGTAAAGTGAAGATGAAAATGGAGGCAGCAATTGGGTACTAGTTTTTCAAGAAGTCGAGCACTGAAGGAAAAGAGAAAACTAGTACTTTATCTTAAGTGAGAATGCAAGAAAATGACAACTTAGAATAAATCCTTGTATTTACCATGTAGATAAAATTAGAGTGACATCATTTATGAGTTTGTGCTCCATTTACATATTGTGACTTAGTTAAAAATGTTTTAAGTAGGAAATAATTCATAGTTTATTGTTTAGTTAGTATTTATATCTAAGATTTTACAGATTAAAAAATATCATTTATTCTCCAGGGTAAGTCTATGTTTTAATTTAAACTGTAGGTACAAAGTAAAAATTACATAACTGGAAATAATATGAGACAAATTTTATAATGGAAGACCAATCAGAAATGATTTTGGAACTTTTAAAAGGAAATACTGTTTATAATTTACTATTTTATATGGAGGAAAAGACTTTAAGCCATTGCATAGTAAAGATATTTTAGAATCATTCCTTTAATAAAGCATTAAAAATGGCTAGTAATCACAATAAAATTGCAGACAATTGGATGTTTCTAAATAATGATAATTTTTAAGTAAGTTAAATTTTATCTTACTAAATTGCTTTAGCAAACAAGTTTCATTAAAAAAATAAGGTAATCAGTTAGTGCCTCCAGTCCTGATTCCAGATTAAAGGAGATTAAGGTTTTTAAATAAAAATTGGCATATTACCTTTTCTATGAGTTGTAAACTCTTGTGTAGTGAAGGTGTTTAAAGATTAAATATGATAAAATAATCTACAACAATAAAATAGAGGATTGAAATAGAAACAATGAAATTATCATTGTTCAAAATTGCTTACAGAATTAATTATAGTCTTGAAATTTAGGGCTCAAAAAAGATTTCTAATCCCATAGCATAGAAGTTTTATGTTTTTATTTACCAAAAGTCATTTTATTTTTGATTTATTTATTATTCAACAAATCTTTATACCTTTGGTTTCAAGGCAACATTGTACAAGTACACCTGAACTTTGTCTTGACCAATACAAACCCACTGTAATTGGAGATTTAATGGAAAGTGATCTCTTAAATAGAATGAGGAGCTTAGCATCCATTATTCTATGATTGGTTGAAAAAGAATGTTGGAATATTTATTTATTTATTTATTTATTATTTCAAAACATTAAGGGATAAGAATGTTTTAGGTTACATGGATCACTTTTGTAATGTTTGAGTTGGGGGAGGAGCAGAAACTTCCCTAACAAGTACTATGAACACTATGTGGATAATGGAATTATTTAGAGTTAGAATACTTTATGAATAACTTGCACAAATGAGAAATGTGTTGTTTGGAAGAGCAACATTAATATAAAACCTTTTAATAACAGGAACTTTTTTTTTTTCAGAATATCACAGGGGTACAAATACTTTGGTTACATACATTGCCTTGCACTGCCAGAGTCAGAGCTACAAGTGTGACCATCCACCAGTGTGCACAGTACCCATTAGGTGTGAATTCACCCATCCTCTCCTCCTGCACAACCTACCCAACACCCAATGAATGTTACTACTATATGTGCACATATGTGTTGATCCATTAGTGCCAATTTAATGGTGCTTGTTTTTCCATTCTTGTGATGCTTCACTTAGAAGAATGGGCTTTAGCTTCATCCAGGATAATACAAGAGGTATTAGTTCACCATTCTTTTTTATGGCTAAGTAGTACTCTATGGTATACATATACCACATTTTATTAATCCACTAATGTATTGATGGGCACTTAGGTTGTTTCCACATCTTCTCAATTGTGAATTGTGCTGCTATAAACATTTGAATGCAGGTGTCTTTGATATAGAATATCTTTTTTTTCCTTTTAGTAAATACCCAATAGTGGGATTGATGGATCAAATGGTAGTTTTACTTGTAGCTCTTTGAGGTATCTCCATATTACTTTCTATAGAGGTTGTACTAATTTGCAGTCCCACTGCAGTGCATGAAATATTGCTCAATATCTCTAATAATCAGTAACAGGAATTTTCTTGTACTACTTTGGTTAAAACTAAATTATAATGGCAAAAGGGTGATCTAGCTATTCAATGGTATTTGTCCCGAAATTACAAAATTAATTTATATTAGGTTTAACAATTGGCAATATGTATTGTTCTCAAACTGTGTGTACATCGTCTTGAAACCATATTTTTGTAATGCATCATTTTTGGTGATTCAGAATTGACTTTTGTTCTTAAGCACATAACTGATCTATTTGGTATTCTCTGTTACTATTCAGCAGATATTATTGCTTGGGGACAGAGTGGGGTGTTGGTTCACATTTTGAATAAGTTATCTGTTTTTTAAAACATTCAGAAGACATTGTCTTCTAGCATCTATTTATATTGTCCTCCTTCAAGCTATAGATTTAACTTTGTTTTCTCAGACTTTTATTATGTTTGCAAGCATTATAACATTTTTCTTTTTGCCTATTACATGGATCAAGCTAATATATACCATTATATTTGTAATTTCTGGTACAGGCTTAGTACCCCTATTCTGAAATTCTAGGGACTAGAAGTGTTTTGATTTCCAGATGTTTTTGGATTTTGGAATATTTAGATACACATAATGAGATAATTTGGAGAGGGGACCCAAGTCTAAACACAAAATTCATTTATGTTTCATATATACCATATACACATAGCTGGAAGGTAATATTATATAATATTTTTAATAATTTTGTGCTTGAAATAAAGTTTGTATGCATTGAACTTGACAGCAAAGCTGTCAAGCGTGGAATTTTCCATTTGTGGCATCATATAGGTGCTCAAAAAGTTTTGGATTTTGAAGCATTTCAGATATCATATTTTCAGATTAGGGATGCTCAACCTATAATATCTTTATTTTTTTAAATATCTTTAATTTGTGGAAAACAGGTTATAAGTGGAAGAAAGGTTTTTAGGACCTCTTCATTAGCTAGAAAGTAAAGTAGTTCAGAAGTACAAGTCAAGTCGAAATATCTTTCCCTGTTTTGCTGATTAATTGAAGGCAGCAAAATAAAATATAATCCAATACATTAGAACCTGATAGATCTGAAGTTTTCTCCACTACTTAAGTGTGTCAGGGTTTGGGGGAGGGATGAAGGGACTTGAATGCATACACTTACATTAATCATTCTTATACAAAAATAAAAATTTATATGAAAGGGGAAAAAGATAAAATTTTCATCTCATTTTATTTGTTCTCCACTCTGTAAATTTAGATCTGCAATATAGACAGTGAACGATAGAAATATGTTCAAAGATGTTGATATTCATTTTTATCATCATTTAATTATGGATTTTTTTTCCTATTTAGCTATGACATCTTCTGATTTTTGTTTTAGAAAACTTTGTTAGCACTGGTAAGTAGTTAATGTAAACCTACGTGATGTTTTTACTAAAACTTTCATTCCATGACCAATAAAAAAATGTACATAAGTTAATTATGTGTATGTAATTTTTCAATATGACAAGAGTTAAAAAAAGCATTGCTAGATGTCATGAAGAAAAATTCTGAGGTTTATTTGAATTACTTAAAATCAATTCTTAGATTTCCTCTTAGTAATAAACTAATATAAATTATAGGACCAGGTATAGTGTCTGGTACCTGTAATTCCAGCTACTTCGGAGGCTGAGGCAGGAGGATATCTTGAGGCCAGGAGTTTGAAACCAGCCTGGGAAACATAGCAAGACCAATCGCAATTTAAATAATAATAATCATATACCCTATAGTTTCATTTAAATATTAGAAGTTAATAAAGAAATAAAATTCAGATTATATAATTATAATTAATTTTATTTTCATGATTATCTTTCTGATAAATATTATACAGTGGTTACTTTATAAAAAAATAAATGAAAATTAAAGATGTATAGTGCTACTCAACATAAATTTTCGTTTTTGAATAAATTAGATCCCTCAATGCTATGAAAATTGTTAACATTTTAAAATTTTAAAGATGTAGTCTTGAAATAAGTATGCTCCTTATGTAAGTAATCTCCTTAGGAAAAGAACAGATGAAATGTTTTTCTCATCACTGCCATTAGACTGAATAAAAAAATATTCATCTCTTCCTCCTGTGCCAGAAAATATTTTTTTAATGACTGTCAAAACTTTCGTTTAAACCACTAAGTTTCAGGCCTTTTATTTCCATATAATTATCATTCTCCCACTAATATTTCTCAGTAGTTTTATTTAAGAGAAAACTCATGTTTCTTAAATTATAAAATTATATTTGTTTCACCTAAAATTTACCCACAAAACTAATGATTGACATTTTAAACCAAACCAGTAATATTAGCTGTAAAGTGAATTTCTATTGCTACTTGCTTTATTCTTGCATAGAAAAATGTGAAGAATTTTTTTGAGAGGTACTAGTGACTGAAATATGTGTTCCATGAATTAATACACCAGGATTATATTTAAAGAAGAGGTCTTTTAGTCTATTTTTCTACACTGTCAGAGTGCAATTCAGCAACTATTTATTGAGTACTTACTATATTCCAGGGGTTTATAGAGGTTCTCAGAATGTGATACATACATGAAAAAAAATTAAAATATGAAATCCAAAAATATAATAAAATAAAAACAACTTTCCATGTGGGGAATACAATTAGTCATTGTATTTTCAAATAAAGAATGTCAAGGAGGATATTACCACAACATGCTCTACTGTGTTTTGTTTGGATTATGCCAAAGCCTATGGAGAAGGCACTCACAGAACTTCTAGCCCATAACCAAATAAACACAGTGATAAACACCTAGGTGTACCAGAAAAAAAAAAAAAAAAAAGCTGAAAAGGCGATCTTCTGGAAAAGAACAGTGCTGCTCTTCTATTACACTGGGTATGGGGAGAAGATCAAGTACCAAGGAGCTTATGATGATAGGGGAATTGGTCTGTATCTTGAGTATGGTGATATTTACACAATTTTATGAAGTTATCGAACATTCATTGAACCGTACATTTTAACTTGGTGAACTTAATTGCATATAAATAATGCCTTAATAAATAAAAAGGGAGATAAATAGATAAAGCCAAAAGGACATTTGGCTTTTGAGTGTTGTTGTATAAATTTATGCTTCCTGGAGCTGCTGCCAAAATTCTGAAGCCAAGGATAAATAAGCCTAAAATAGCAAACATGAGAACCAAAGCCAAAATGCTAAAAATATAATGAAAAGGTGGGAATAACCACACTTGATCCATCATATTGTTTAAGGGTTAAATTAACCAACCTCAGGGCCATCCTTCCCTTGCATTTCCTTTTTATTAAAATAAGGAAAGGAGGGAAGAAGAGAGAGAGAAGGAAAGAAGGAAGATTACTAATAATCATTTTAGTGATGATTGTCTTAACATTTTTATACAAAGAATGGGTTGTGCTATGTGATATAATGCAAATGAGAGATTATGGCATATATCCTTAGATATTAGAATCATGGTGCACAGGAAGGAGAAATGAACATAACAGTGAAGAGGTTAAGTATAATCACTGTAGCCCTGTAGCCCTGAATTAATTGAAGGTAATATTTCTCTCTCTCTCTCTCTCTCTCTCCCCCCCCCCATCTCTCCGCCTCTTCTCTCTCCGTTTGTCTCTTTCTCTCTTCTCTTCTCTCTCTCTCACACATAAACACACACACATACACACACACACACACAAAACACATCCTAATTCTATCCAAACCAAAGCTCTATATTAGATACCAAGAATAAACACAACAATGAACATTTCTTTTATGAGGATTTATAATGCTATTTTCAACTAAAAAGTGTTAAGATTTATTGAAGAAATGCCAGTTCCCAGGTATACAGTAGAACACATACAGAATATTCACGGAATATTTTGCCTAGCAACAATGCTGGCAAGGAACACTGGGGTAATGACAATAAAACATAGGAGCTGACATGAAGGGGAGTCAGATAGCCAAAGATGACACAATTTGTGATTCAAGAAAGATAACAATTTCAATGAATGAAAACCTATTAAATAGATTTAAATCTATGAGTCCTTTTTTGAAAGCGCATTATGTATATTTAAGGTATAGAACATGATGTTATGGAATACATAGAGATAGTAAATGGTTACTATTATGAAGCAAATTAAAATACCCATTGTATCATATAGTGACCCCCATTGCGTGTATGTGTGGCAAGAACAGTAGAAAAATCTACACATTTAGCAGAAATATTTAATATGGGACAATTTTTTTAATTATAGTCTTTATGTCCGTTGGATGTATAGACTGGTTCATCCTACCTATCTGCTACTTTGTATGCTCTGGCCTATATCTCCCTAATTTTCCCCTGACCCTAACCCCTGGTAACTACTATTTTATTCTGTATTTAGCATATTTGACTTTTTGATTATTTTTTTAGCTTTCACAAAGAAGTGAAATTGTGGAATACTTTTCTTTCTGTTTCTGGCTTATTTCACTTGGCATAATGTTGTTTACATCCATTCATGTTGCAGCAAATGTCAGAATCTCCTTTTATAAGACTGAATAATATTCCATTGTTTTTGTTTATCCATTTATCCACCAACAGAAACTTAGGGTTGTTTCCATATCTTAGCTATTGTGAATAATGCTGCAATGAACATGAAAGTGCTGATATCTTTACAAGGTGATTATTTCATTTCCCATGGGTGTATGCTGAGAAGGATCGTTGGTCATATAGTATCTCTATTTTGAACTTCTTTACTGTTTTCCATAGTGGCTACAGTAATGTCTATTCTCACCAGCAGTGTACAAGGGTTCCCTTTTCATCACAACCTTACCAACATTTGTTTTCTCTTATCTTTTTAATAATAGTTATCCTAACAGGTGTGAGGTGATATCTCAATGATTTTTATTTGCATTTTCTGATGATTAGTGATGTTAAGTACCTTTTGATATACCTGTTGGCCATTTCCATGTCTTCTTTAGAGAAATGTCTAATTCTATGATTTCTTAGTGACTTAAAAAAACTGTCCAAAAATGTACTGTATTGGATAATAAAGAAAAATTAAATGCATCAAAGACTAGTTAAAAAAGAGAAAGAATACATTTTATTCTGCAGTTATTATTAGAATGGTACCACTTGATAACCAATTAATTAATGAAAGACTGCTCTTTATGAATGTATTCTCTCTGAGGTAATGAAAAACATATAATAATACACCATCATTTTGCAATCCCCCAATTAAAGAAGGGATCCGGGGACTGAGCATCCAAAGGCTACCATTATAACATAAACAGAGACAATCCAACATGTAACTCCCAAAGAAAGAACACAACCTTAACTATAGTTCTATAAAGCTTATTCAATATATCTGAGCCAGCCTATGGATACACCATGCACTTTATGGGAAATACGGAGGACAGGATACTGGGTCAAACTCCAGACTGTGAAGAATTCTACAGGTAAAATGGTAAGGTAAATAAAGGCATGATGAAATGATCTGTCCATTAACAAGGACTTAAATTACAAAGAATTTTTAAAAGAAAGCATGAAAACTCTACTATAGTGTGTAGACATGCACACTAATGTAATAAGTGGTAAAGAAATGCAAGATATTAAGGGCATATTATAAATGTCAGGTAGTGATTATTACTGGAGAAAGAAGTTGAGTGTTTGGGAAAAGGGCTGGGCAGGGGTTTCTGGGGACACAGGAAGATTCTAATCCTTGATCTATGTTTTGATTAAAAGGGTACTTGCCTGGTAATAATTCATTAAGGTAAAAAAATACACTTACAGAAGAGTCCTAAAATGCTCAATCCAAAATTATAATGTATTTAAAAAGTGTTTTCAAATATCACATCATTCATTTTATCTAATGAGGAAAATGTGTGTGTGCATATATATGTGTGTATTTATATATACTAATGTACCAATGTGTATTTCAAATAAATTAAAAAGAACATTCAAAATTTTAAAATTTCAACTTTAGAAAGTCCCTAATAATTAAAGTATTAATAATTACCACTTCTTAGTGGAAATTAAATGCACATAGGTGTTCAAAAGCTTTATTTTACTTCATTTGAAGCAAAACAATGAAAGAACGCTCTGGTCCAATATAATATCAAGGCTGCAAAAAAACCCCACAAAAAGTTGTTTGATACACTGGCTTGTAAATACAAATATTTATCATATGACTGTAAATACTTCTGTGAAAAGTTGTTAAGAAGAAGTTTGGTGCAGGAAAGGATTCTTAGAATGCATTATGACTGCCATTGCATGTCACAGTAATATTAGAATGGAAGGGGACAGAGGAAGTGGGAGGTTAATATTTATGACTGCTCTTATATTTGAAACATCACAGTAAATAGCTCCTTTACTAAATAAAATTTTATTATTTTAATTTTATGGAGTTAAACTATAAAGTATTTCCCAAAAGTCCATCTCTGGTATATCAATGATGATACTCCAAAGATAAATCATATGGCTTTAACATCCAAATCTCCCTGACTCACCATATATACAACCTCAGCCCTCCTCTTTCCTAAAAGTAGCACAAGCACTGCATGTAGAATAATAATGATCTTAAAAATTAAAATAAGTCTTAAAAGTTAATATCTCCAGTTCCATCCAGGTTAATACAAGAGGTATTAGTTCACCATTTATTTTTATGTCTGAGTAGTGCTCCATGATATACATATACAGATTATATTAATCCACTCATGTATTGATGGACGCTTGGTTTGTTTCCACATCTTTGCAATTGTGAATTGTGCTGCTCAAAACTTATTCAAGTGCAGATGTCTTTTTTATAGAATGTTTTTTTTTTTTTTATCCTTTGAGTAAATAGCCAGTAGTGGGATTGCTGGATCAAATGGTAGTTCTACTTTTAGTTCTTTGATGTATCTCCATATTACTTTCCATAGAGGTTGTACTAGTTTGCATGAGTGAAGTATCACAAGAATGGAAAAACAAACACCACATGTACTCACCATTACATTGGAACTAATCAATTAACACTTATATGCACATCTGGAAATAACATTCATCATAAATAAAGCAGGTGGGAGGGAGGAGGTGGAGGGGATGGGTAAATTCACACCTAACAGGTACAATGCTCACTATCTGGGTGTTGGGCATGCTTATAACTTTGACTCAAGTGGTACAAAAACAACTTATGTAAATAAAATGTTTGTACCCCTATAATATTCTGAAATTTAAAAGGTGAATATCTCATTATCATTTCACTTTTCTTGAGTCTTATGCTGAAAATAATCTTTTTTATACCAGAGATCATATTGTAGTCCTCTTTGGCCAAATTTTCACATAGTATTTACTCATTAAGCTGAATATATTTATCAAAATCATACACATAAGATAGTCAGCTAATGAAAACATAATAGAGCTATCTTTTGTGACTACTTGTCTGCCTTCTTCAAGCCTACATTTTCCTTCAAAAATCTAAAACATCATAATTGTGTGGACGTTTATTCTTCTGCAAATCAGTCATCCAAAATCAGAAGAGTATAGTGGAAAAAGAATGTGAAAATAAGTTATAGTATGTTATAAATAAGTTTATGTTATGATGAAAAATATTACATCAATGATGAGAAAGATCGACATGGTTTGCAAAATCATGGTAAGTCTCCCAAAGAATATTGCTTATTGGCAATAATTCATGCAAATTAGATGAAAGGACAGCGTAATTTGACTCCAGTTCATATAAATTTAGTTATTCCATGACAAAAGAGTTCTTTAAGTAATTTTGGCCAAAAAAAAGAAAATCTTAGCATTGAAATATTTACATAACATAGCTTACAAAACAATATTTGAGTGCATTTGTGTGAATTGTCATTTCCTTAGGGGACAGGTTAAATTCTGTTTTAATCTACATGTTAAGGGAGAGAGAAAAAACATAAACAAAATATTTCTCTCTTAGTAACTGGGTCCTTCCAAAACAATCTAGTCATTGTTTCACTGAGAAAAAAGTATGTTTCATGCCTCAGTCTCATTACTTGATATTTTGTTTCACACATGTACTTACCTACTACAAATTTCTGTTGAGCGGTGAATCCACACAAATAATAATTTTTTTAAAAAGGAAGGTGAGTGAAGTAAACATTTCACTCTGTGGCTGTTGCTATTAGTGAGAAGAAGATAATAGTTAAGACTTAAAGTTATGCTGCATATGTCTATGTGACTTCTCAATACCAGGTATAGGTAGAGGTGGCTTGAAGGAAGGTAAGTGCTTTGAGGTCTCAGGGCCTCGAAGGTGATTAAACTCGTGCTTTTTGTTTGTTTGTTTGTTTAACCTCATTGGATGTGGCGGGAATAAATTTATGTATTTAGAATTTATGCCATAATCTTACACCATCTTTCAAAATACTGGGTCATTCTTAGTAAGAATGCTCAGTCTGCATACTCTTTTTTTTCTTTGTTTTTAAATTTTTATTTATTTACTTATTTTATTTCAGCATATTATGGGGGTGCAAATGTTTAGATTGCATACATTGCTCTTGCCCCCCACGAAATCAGAGCTTCAAGTGTGTCCATCCCCCAGATGGTGTGCATTGCATACATTATGGATCTATATACCCATCCCCTCCGCTCCCCTCCCATCTGCGCGACGCATGACAAATGTTATTCCTATATGTCCACTTAGGTGTTGATCAGTCAAACCAATTTGATGGTGAGTACATGTTGTGCTTATTTTTCTATTCTTGGGATACTTCACTTAGTAGAATGGGTTCCAGTTCTATCCAGGAAAATACAAGAGGTGCTATATTACCATTGTTTCTTATAGCTGAATAAACATATACCACATTTTATTAATCCACTCATGTATTGATGGACACTTGGGTTGTTTCCACGTCTTTGCAATTGTGAACTGTGCTGCTATAAACATTCGAGTGCAGGTGTCTTTTTTATAGAGTGTCTTTTGTTCTTTTGGGTAGATGCCCAGTAATGGGATTGCTGGATCAAATAGTAGATCTACTTGTATCACTTTAAGGTATCTCCATATTGCTTTCCACAGAGGTTGTACTAGTTTGCATACTCTTAAATATATGGTATCGTAGTAATGTTTACTCAGCAAATAAAACTTTTCAGGAACATAGTTTATTTTTTATCATAATACATAATGTC